>SZWC01007030.1:73820-91738 GCA_023375785.1 Penium margaritaceum
CCACACACACACACACACACACACACACACACATCTGCTACCAATCCACGCACAGAGGCTGGGCGCGGTGTCCCCCTGGAGTAAGATGAAGGTCACGAGGTCTCCTCACGACTCTGGTACTTCCCACCATGTGTCCGGGTCTCGACCATTAGAGGAGTCATGCACATCATACACAAGTCAGAAGATAAGAGGGTCTCATCGTGACACTAGTGATACGAGTGCTTGGGTCTTGACAATGAGAGGAGTCATGCCCATCATACACAAGTCAGACGACAAGATGGTCATCACGTGACACTGGCGGTACTAGTGCCCGTGTCTCGACTGCTAGGAGAAATCCAACAGGTGTCCGTATGCCAGCCACAATAGCATCATCAATCAACACACAGGATAATAGGGGGATCTCCTCGTAACACGGGTGCAACTCACCACATGTCCGGGTCTGGACCATTATGAGCAATCCAGCTTGCATGCACATGCCACACATAGTAAAGCCACACACCAAGACACAGGATCATATGGTCTCTCCTCATGACAGTGGTATACCCACCAAGTGTCCGGGTCTCAACCAATAGAGTGCTACCATCCACATGTAGTTGTGCAAGCATGTGGCATGAGCCACATGCCAGCTGCTGTAGTATGCTCATAGCAGAGCATGGACCCCTTGCCTTGCATCTCCCATGACGCCGTGTCAGGTCAAGGTCGACACAACACTCCCCCTGGACATATGAACATGGAGGCGATGCCCTCAATGGAGATGCTGATACCGTAGCTAAACAGATCCTGGGAAATAAATCATGTGGTCTCCCAGCACACAAAGATAGCTCCCCCTGCCGTGCACGAGTCTACTCCCACCCTCAAAGACGAAGTAGTGTCTCAGGCTACGACTCCTCACGTCACCCGAGCACCACATGAAGTGAAACTATTCTCGTGTGACTGCCAAGGGTCACAACTCATTGTCTCTCCTCTCTCCACTCTTTCACAGTACCACGAAGGAAAGGGAATGTGCGAGAAGCACGCATGCGTGGATGAAGTGGCGGAGTTGGCCTCCAAGGCGGGGTAGAGCACCCTGAAGCACAAGGCTGCTCCGCCACATAAGAAGGAGGGCTGGAACAATGAACCAGAACACAATTCATGGACGAAGATGACGATGGAGTGGCTATAGTGGGTGGATGAAGGTGTGTAATGGAAGCAGCTGAAGAAAGAGGAGTGATGATGGAGTTGACATGAACTAAGACGACGGAAACTGAAGGCATGCTCACCTCTCCTGTGGTAGTCTGTCAATTGGACGTCATACTCAGAGCTGGTAGATGATCCTCTCAGAGTATGGGTGTGCAAGATCCTGGTAGTGGAAAGCTTGTGCCGATAGTATTGGTGCTCCCCTACTCTGACACTCGCTCACGCGCTACCATCACCTCCCATTGCAACATCACTACATGCTCCTATAGGTCACGGTAATCTGCCTCGGACATGTGGAGGCAGCCCATGTCTACCTCGCGTAGGATAAACTCTGTCTCACTGGATGCTACACACGCCGAATGTAAAATTTGCAACAAGATCTCCATCTATGTCTCTGCTGCTGAGGATGATGGATAATCTTGTGTTGCTACATCCTCCTGTTGAGATACTGGACAATCGAACACAGCTGCAGGTGTCACATTGACACCACAGCTTGTACCTCTCATACGAGGAGAAATGAGCGGTTGCGTGCCAAGAGAGAAGGATGAGGAGTCATCAGAGTATGTAGAGCATGTTGAAATGTTGTCCGGGAAGGTAGTGCCACTTTCAGCGTCGATATGGTCAGTAGATTCACCAACAGGTGAACACGAGAGGGTAGAACCTAGCTCTTGCTGATGAGGTAAATCCATCCACGTGGCCGGATCTCCTCCACTGTCCTTGACTGCCGGCAACGTGGACACAATTGCACAGGATCCCGGCTTGACAACGCCCGTCAAGGCGACGGGCAAGCGCAGCTAACGCTCACACACCGTCTTGTAGGGAACACTGGACGTTGTCACTTGCTCGATAATGGGGTGAGGACCACCATTTGACTGTGTATCACTGCTCCGATATGTGTACGGGAACCCGTAGACTCTAGGAAGATGGGCGACTCCTCACGCTAAAGTCGGTACTTAGGTAGCGCCAATGACATGGTGGAGCCTGCTCAGTCTGCTACAGCACATGTCCTACTAACATCTCCCAGAATTGGTGCTCTCAAGAATGCCTCAACCTCAAAGAGACCAGCCAGCCGACACTGCTCATGCACTGCGACCGCTGCTGGGCTCCTGTGAGCCTCGTGCACCAACACCCCCGGAAGTCCGCATGGGGCATCCTAATCTGCACGCCACTCGTGTGCCACCGCCGGGCCGCTACCGGTTGGATTCGCGAGTGGCACCGCCCAGGAATGCAGAACCTACACTCCTCCTGATGCAACCTGTTGCTGTAGAACGTCCGGCTCTAGCAGATTTCGACCTCGATGACAAGCATGTCTCAAGCATTCCAACCTCCATCAGACTGGTGTGAGCCTACTACACACACTCCCCCAAAATTCCGGTAGAAGCATCCCGATCCGTATGGGACTCCTGTGCCACTACAGGGCCGCCACCGGTCGGAGGCGCGAGTGGCACCGCCCAGTGACGTCGTGCCTGTGCTCCTCCTGATGTAACCCATTGCTGCGGAAGAGCTGGATCCAGCCGGGACGTGGAAGTCAAGCTCGATGACATGTAAGTCTCCACCATGAACGCCATGTTGGGATCAGAATTCACATCATGTGCTGTCACTGTATCATCTGAATCTGCCTGACTTGACGCTCGGGCACCATGGCACGGCGCGAGTGCGGATCTTGTTGCTACGGTAATAGTGGGAAATGCATGGTGATCACACCCCCCCTCGACAGGTACAACATCAGAAGCAGAGGAGGTGGAGGATGTATCAAAACCAGTGTGAACATGACATGCGGAGCACTGACATCGACGCCGCGTGTACATAGGACTGGAATGACTGCATGAGGACATGTCATCTCAAGGGGACGTCGTGGTCACAGGATAGTGGAGGATTGAAAGGATGGTGGCATCCTAGGACTCGTTGGTAGGTGGAGCTAAAGGGACACCATCGAATGAGGAAGGAGGAGAGGATGCAAGAGATGAGATCAAGGAGGCCATCAACAAACGAGTAGCAGAAGCACGCTCAGTGACGACGATGTAACAAAGTCACTGCACCATCGGCCTCAAGCCGTGGATCTCGGCGAGCATGGACGCAAGAGGTCCAATTAGGGGATCTACCAACACTGGTAGATCCCTATGAATTGGAGGACGCATGCTCGGACGAGATTGAAGCCAAGGTGGATGCCAGCCGCGAGGGCACCTACTCCCGGTGGTAAACACCAAGCAATAGCAATGCCACCATGACATCTATCACCACAATAGTAGTAGGCAAACGCGTAGGGTGCGTGCTCAGATGTCTACTCATTCATCTCAGGCATCGGACGATGGATGGGTGCCAAGGATACCTACTCCCGGTGGTAAACACCAAGCCACGGGAGGGGATAACATTGGGAGACACTGTCACCCTTGCAGGTCACGACATCGGGGTCAGTAAGTGTAATCAGACGAGACGAGTTGTAGGACCATAGCACGCTCGGAGAAGGGAGTCTGACAAGCAGCGACTCCTAGTGCTGCCAGTAAAGGAGCAAAAACTGCTCCAAGAACAGAAGGTGTGGTGGTGCACATAAGGCTACTCCTCCAAGCGCTAGACAACCAAGCCCTCAAAGATGGACAAACCCGAATACGCTGTCGATCCTATGGATTGAAGTGCAGAGACCAATCCACGGACCTTAAAGAGACGCCGGTCAATGACGCGTCTCAAAAAAGAAGTCACCGTTGAAGACAGTCCGCTGTCCGCTGGGAAGGTTAGTCTGCAAACGCAACTACAACTGCCCCTCACTATGTAGTTGTTGCAACTCCACCCGCCACTGCTATTGCTGCTATGACAGCTGCTACTGCTAGATCAGTAGTATGTGTAAAATTTTATGTTCCTCTGTGGTTGTTTTTTTTTTCCTCTTGTCCTCACCCCCTTTTTTCCCTTCCTGTCCTTGAGTTTTCTCGTCACTCATTTTTTGGATGCCCCCCTAGAAAGGGGGTACACCAGGATTGGGGAGGGGGGGAGAAAAAAAGGAGGGGGAGATTTCAGGTCGACTCCCCTCACTCCTTGCTTGCTCGTTAAAAAAAAGAAAAGAGAGCAAGTGAGCAAGTGAGCGAGTGAGCGAGTGAGAGGGGGGAGGAGGGGGGGGCCGTCCCTCTCTCCGTCCATCAACCGCCGGGGCCGACAGGGCCGACGGGCCCCTCCGAGGGGCCCCTCTTAGTGGCTCAACGGGGCCCTCCGAGGGCCCCCTCAAGAAGGGGGAGGGGGGCTTGAAGGGCCAATAACCCACCTCCGAGGGGGCCTCTTTGTGGGGGCTCGAGGGGGCCCGTCCGAGGGGAACCCTTGGAGGAGGGCTCCTACTATAGCAGAAACCGCAATGGTGGGTGTAGCTACTACAATTGCTGTTGCTTCCGCTACTGGTGCTACTCTACGCAGCAGCTACTGCTGCTACTTCCGCTGTTGTTGTTACTGCTGCTACTCTATGCGGCAGCTGCTCCTGTTGCCTGCCCCTAATGCCTCTGCCACTTGCTACTGTCACTGCTGCTGCTTTTGCTACTGCATGGTGTTGTTGCTGCCATCACGGTTGCACGATCCCGTTGCTGCCGCCATTGATCCAGTGGCTTCTTATGCTACTGAATGTGTTGCTGTTGCTTTCGACACATCTGGAGTGGTTGATACTCTGCTACAGCTGCTGTTGCTGCTACTGCTATGAGGCACAACGGCTGCCAATACGCTGCTGCTACCGCCTGTGTAGCTAATGTGAATGCTACCGCTGGCCTCTGGTGTTGCTTGTTGCTGCTGCTGCAGTTGTTGTGAGCAACTGCTCTACCGCCACTACTCCTGCTGCGTGGCACACAAATGCCACGGTTACTATGTCTACTGCTGCTACTGCTATGGCCGCCGCAGTCGCTAATGCTACTTTGTGCGGCTCACCACCCCTGTGGCATTCACGTGTAATCACCTCGCGCTCCCTTCCGCTATTGCCGGCGTGGTGCCACATGGCACGTTCTTTTGTGTTCCACCCACTTCTACTGCTCTCCTTTGTCTGTCGCTCATACGCCCCCCTATGCTCTGATACCCAGCTGGAAACATTTAGGGTATGCAGGGTCATGCAGAAATGGACATGAGCTATGTTTGTGAGTGCAATGCAAAGGGGCAAAAATTGGCTAAGGTTGGAATGCACAATATGAAAAAACAAGGAGAAGATACAAATGAGCCCCTAGCGGGATGTAGGGACACGGGCAGCTATCCGCACCGGGCCCCGTCACCCCCGCTGAACCCAAGCGAGTCAGCAGGGAGAACACACTACATATACCACGAGAACAACAAAGGTGGTCTCCTCGAGGCACTAGAATAGCTCTTCGAGTGCCCGAGTCTTAACCACCGAGAAAATATGAGTAGTGCTAAAATCACTCCAAATCAGCGTCCAGACATCGCAAACGGCTTTCCAAACATTGACAGTCCTGCTACAACCATCACGTCTCCTTGTTGCACCATTATAGTCCACCGGGTCCGCGGGTCTCAACTCACCGAGAAAACTCTCCTAGCTCTCGACAAGCCAACAGGGCTGCCGGAACGCATCGACCGCGTCTCACCAACACTGTCGTAGATGTTGGAGAACTCTCGGAACACTCCGCAGGCACGTCGTGTCGTCATGCCTACCTCTACCATACATCACAAACGTGGGTATTGTTGTGATTTGTGATGTTCCTATTGATTTGTACAGTTTAATGTGACCACTCGGCCATGTCCATGCCTGTGCACATCCCTGATGCAGACCCAAGTGGTACCCGTGCGTCGTCTGGTGGTGGACTACAAGCTTGGAGCTGACCGAAGACCGTCCTATAGCTCTGGATGCTGCCAAGGACCTCCTGCAATCTCTGTACAACACGTAGGAGTTTATTAGTGGACTGGTCATGGGCCCGATTTGCATGTTTTTATATTGTGTGTGCATTGTTTGATGCCGGATGCATGCATGTGACCAGTTGCAGTGTCTTGCTTCCGATTTTTCACATCTAGGTTTAGACGGCGTAGCGTTCTGACATGTCTACACTGAGTTACGGCCAAGACAGACATTGTGCTGTCGTGTGCGACACCCGCCGTGCACCGCAGCTGGTAATTTTGCCATGGACCTGTCATTTGTCATCTCTCTATGCAAATGCTATTGAATCATTTTGACACTTTGCCTTGTGTCTCCTAGCCACACCCTTGCCGTTGTGTGTACGACTTGTGACTGTCGTCATGGTCTGACCAAGCACTTACGCCTAGTCACCGGCTATGTCATTAGGAAGCTTCTTCTCATGGTATCAGAGCGGTGAGACAGTTCTCACCAAGGTGCGCAGTAGAGATGCATCAGAGCAGCAGTAGTGAGCGTCACCGCTGCAGTCGATCCAAATAAACCTGTCGACGTTACCGGACTGCTAGTAACGTCACCAACTTTCAGCACGTGAGAGTGTATCAGCAACAGCCGCCAGCAGTAGCAAGCGACAGCTACAGCAGGCGGCAGCCGCTAGCAGCTGCTGGGATTGGCGATGGGAGTGGCTGCAAAAGGCTGCAGCCACAGCAGGCGGCGACAAGCAGCAGCAGTAGCAGCGCGCGGCAGTAGTAGCGCATAGGAGCAGTACCGCACAATAGACGTAGCGCACAATAAGAGTAGCATGCAGCAGCGCTAAGCAACAGCAGCAGGCAGCAACCGTAGCAAGAGGTAGTGGACAGCAGCAGCAACAACAAGCTAGAGCATACAGCAGTGGCAATATTGAGCAGCAGCAACAGCAGCAGCTGCGCGCATCAGTAGAAGCGTGCAGCTAGAGCAGTGCGCAGCAGTGCTACTGCACAGTAGCAACGCGGAGATGTTGCCTCAGCTGCAGAAGCAGCTGCATGGCTACTACTACAAGCGCAAGCGAACTAGTGATAGCAGCCAAGCGAAAGCTGCTGCAGAGCTTCCGCAAGGCTTCCACGCGTGGCTGTCGCGGAGCTACCGCTCAACAGCCATGAGGTTTGTAAAAAAACAGAAAAAAGTGAAACTGGGCTGATGTCAGCATTTTCCTTGCTGAAGTCATCAGGTCCTTGCTCACATCAGCAAATCCCTGCTTATGTCAGCACCTGCCTTAGTTAAATTTTGGGGTCGGAAAGTCAAAAATTGCCAGCGTTTCAACTCCTTGAGAACCTATGACGGTTTTTGAAATCCGACAGGTTTGATGTCGCGGTGCATACTAAGCGCTGACATGGCTCCGACCGGTGACAAGGGCAAAGGACCACTAGATCCCTCCTCCTCCTCCTCCTCAGGGGTTATGAGCCCACGCTCACAGGCCATTGCGGATCTGCAGAGTCAACAGGATGAGATATGTTGTCAGCAGCAATACCAGATTGACGCCATCCGTGCGCTCATTGATCTTATTCGTGGTTAGTCCACGGCCCCACAGCAGACATTCGGGGGAGTTGGCAGTGCCATACCTTCTGCATAGCAGTCAGCATTTACACCAAGGAGAGCAGCAAAACAGGACCAGCCACTCTTCGATCCTCTGGATGAGGACCCTGACATGCCAGGGATGGATGACGACACCCATGAGAGGGAGATTCGCGTGCTTCAGGAGCGTCTTTGCCAGTTTCGGACGCATTCCGGTTCCCTGTTCCCCGAGATCTGACCCTTGCCTGATCCCTACCTTGGCAAATTTCCTCGTCCCGGTGTCTTCCCCATCCCTCGTTCCTCCCAGTCTATGGTTGCCCTCCCCACGGATCGGCAACCAAAGGACTTCAAGACACTGCCGGCACGCCATGTCAGCGAGGACGGCATTGACTACTGGGAGACTCTCTTTGAGGTCTGGGCCACTTCAGAGGGGATATGGCCCTACTGTCACAGTCCGTACCAGATTACGGACTGTGCTCAGGTGTTGACAGCGGCTCGGGTGATGCGCGGACTCCTTTACACCATGTCGCGCAAGACAGTTGTGGATGTTTGACCTTTCTTTGCAGAGGCAGGCACGGGCGTGGGTGTTGATCCACGTGATGGCTAGGACCTGCCACTATCCCTGCTTACTATAGAGATTCATGCCATTAGTGCGGCTCACATTCGCGCTTTCCACTCCCTTCCTCCAGGACCTACCGAGTCCGTAGCTGATTACAAGCGGCATGCCATGCGCATCTACACGCGTCTTGGACTTCAAGAGGTACACAACTCTGGGCGCTTCTCACACTCATGATTGGAGTCCGTCTTGAGCATGCTCACACCTTCTCAGGGTACAGCAACGTTGTGATGGAGCCCTTCTCCACCTCCCTTTAGCTTCTTCCTTGGGCGCATCAGCTCTTCCTTTAGGTGACTTGCTCCCATGAGGCAGCCGTGGCCCACCAGGAGAGTTCTCTTGCTGTAGCGGTCATCGCGTCATTGTCGACGCCCCTCTTGCAGACCACTTCTTCATCCTCTAGCACACCCTTCTCTTCCCCTTCTGCCCCGGCTACCCCAACTCAGATACAGGGTATGGTAGCCGTAGCATAGGGGAAGTACAAAGAAGCGTGGTTCAGGCCAGCAGCTGTCATAGCAGCAATTGTCCTTGGGCAAGAGCAGTAGATGCACTCTCCATTGCTACAACTGTGGAGGTGCTCATCGGTACACCGAGTGCCAGCAGCCGCTTGACTGGGCGTGGATCACTCGCGGTCTTCAAGTTGCACACACGTAGCGGGCTGCGTCCAGCAACACAACCTCCGGTCGCACGGCGACCACGACTACAGCAGTTCTTGCTTCCTCACCGGTGAGCAGTGGTGACCTGGACGTGCGTGACCGCACAATCGCCGAGCTCCGACATCTTCTAGCACTTCACTTTGAGGGAAGTGCGAGTGTGCTATCACAATCGTGTGGTTCATAGAACATTTGTTCGTCTGTTCTTGTCGCTTGTGATGATTTGTGTGGAGGGGGGGCATAGCTAGCATGTGATGACGATGGGCCTGACGTTAACGACTGGATTGATGAGTCGCACCTCTGTGCCCTTTGTCATTCCTCCTTACGTGTTGCTCAACGCCCGTCTAAGGCCAAGTGCTCTAGTTCCTATTGTATAGTGATGTCCTCTGGTCATGATCCTGGTGGCACTTGCATCATCGATTTTGGTATCACTCATCACATAACCTGTCGTCGTAGTGACTTCATTGTTCTCCGTCCTGTTGCGTCTGTTCGCTCGGTTTGCACAGGCTCTGGTCTGTCCTTGTCGGTCCAGGGTGTTGGGGTTCTATGCCTTGATGGTCGGTCTGGCCCCCTGTATCTTTCCGAGGTGCTTTTTGTGCCTAACCTTGAGCTCAGCTTGCTTTTTGTGCGTGCCTACACACTGATGGGAGTCTCTGTGGAGCACACTGTACACTCCGCGACTGTGACAACTATTGATGCTCATACCGTTGTTCTTCGTGCCTCTGTTGTGGATGATGTCTATCGTATCTCTCATATTTCTCCTCCTCCTCCTTGCTCCCCCTCCCCTCCTGCACGAGTGTGGCGTTCTGTCTGCTGAGCACCAACAACTACTGCATCGTCGCTTGTGTCGTCGGCTTTGACACTGTGTAGAAGCTCATTCGGACACAACCCGTATTCAGTCTTGATATGGCTTCTTTTGAGAAGCCGCCCAAGACCGATTGTCTATTCTACGCTTAGGATACGATGCATCTTTGCACCTACACTAACTTCCGTTCTCGCGCATTTCGCCCTCTTGAGATGGTCCATTTGGACCTTCTCGTTCCTCTTCTTGTTGAGTCTCTCTCCGATCGGGGTAGAATGTCCTGACCCTGACAGATGACTTCACCCGGATGCGATGGGTCTACAGCCTGTGCTAGAGGAGTGATTTTGCTCTCGCGGTTTGCCTCTGGCTAGTGATGGCTGAGCGACAGTCTTGCCATACGCTACATACCTTCCGTTCAGATCGTGGCGGCGAGTTTCTTGGTGACATGGACACTTTCTTCGCCAAGCACGGGGTTTTTCACCAGGTCTGCGTTCGTGCTACACCTCAGTAGAACGGTGTCTCTGAGCACTGGAATCGCACCATGGAGGATACAGTTTGCGCTATGCACTCTGAGTGCTGTCTCCCAAAGCCCTTCGCCTACAAAGGATTCGCCTACATGACGTGGGTCTGGAACCGCCTCCCGGACGGTCCCCTTCTACACCACGTTACACTATACGAGCTTCGGTTTAGGCACCGTGTCGACCTGTGTCTTGCTCGTGTCTGGGGATCCTTGGCATCTGTATGGTACACCAAGGACCAGCAGGGTCTAAGGTCTCATCGCGGGGTCGCTTGTAAGCCTTCGTAGGTATCTCCCCGCGGTCAAAGGCCTGGCGTTTTTGGGACCCCGCCCTTCGTCGCATCGTTGAGTCTTGCGACACGCTCTTCTTTGAGTCTCTCACATACTGTGATCTGACCTCAATCACCTCGCTTTCCGTCACGCACGTTCCTACGTCTGAGGCTTCTTGACGGATGGGGCAGTCTGAGCCTGCGTGCACCTCTGGCCCGGCTGATGTGTACGTTCGAGCCCCCTCCACTTCTCGGTCTCCGGCTCTTGATGACTCAGCGATCACCGCTGTCGGCCTTGAGACCTCTCTTGCATAGCTGGCTTCTACCCCTATTCCCTCGCACCCCACAAGTGCCCATGATCTTGCACTTGTGTCCGCCAGTACCCTTGCCTCTGTGCGTGGTCCTGCCTCACCTCCTACTCCAATTGTCTCCCACACATGCATCTCCTTGCACTGCATCACCTGCGCCTTTGCCTCGGCCCTTACCACCTGTGGCCGTGCCTTTCCTTGAGCCTAAAGTGAGCCCCTTGAGCCTTGGTTACACACGTGAGCCCAGCGGTTGTCTTCGACCATTGGTCTCCGGAGTCCCGCGAGTGTAAGGTCCCGTACCCAGGCGCTCCACTCGTAGCATCACGAGTGGTGATCCCAACACAAAGGCCCTAGGCCTGAGTGTCTGCACTAAGAACACAGAGGTACATTGAGCGTGCCCCGTAGGACACAATCTCGTAACTCGCGAGTTTCATATCACTTGTGATGCAGCAACTGACCTTGGGGTCGTTAGACCTAACACTGAGGCGTGTGCACTTGCCACTCAGAGCTCTCCCTCTATGGCTCCTGATCCGGGCACACTAAGGGAAGCTCCTTCATCATAGGATGCTAACGCGTGGCGTACTGCTTTTGAGGATGAGCTTCGCGCCATCCAAGAGCACGGAGTTTACGAGCTAGTTGACCTTCCACTGGGAGGAAGGCTATTCAGGTCAACCTTTCGCAAGAAAGTGAAGCCGGATGGCTCACTGAAACACCACAAGGCCCGCTTGGTCGTTAAGGGTTACTCTCAGATCGAGGTCGTTGATTACACTGACACCTTTGCCCTTGTCGGCCGCATGACCTTAGCATGCGCTATGTTTGGTATAGTGGCTTAGCATGACTGGGAACTGCACCAGATGGACGTAAACAATACGTTCCTCCATGGCTCTTTGGATGATGAGATTTACGTGGCTCGGCCACCTAGCTTTGAGGACGGTCACAAGGTTTGGTACTTGCACAAGTCCTTGTACAGCCTCAAGCAGTCTCCCTGGTGTTGGAACCAAGAGATCACTAGCACCCTGACTCGTGTGGGATATGTGCACAGCAAGGCGGTTCCCTCTCTCGTTATCCAATGGATGCCTGAGTGGTTGACTGTCCTCCTGGTCTATGTGGACGACCTTTTGATAGCGTCTCCTTCCATGGAGGCCGTAAAGGAGGCCAAGGCGGTCCTCCAGACTGCCTATAGGATGAAGGACCTTGGTCCTGTAGTGGTGTTTCTTGGCATGAAGATCGTGCGGGACCGCAGACGTCGGACACTACTGTTGCATCAGGCCCGATATGTACATGTTGTGGGGGAGCGCTTTAATGACCTTGGCACGGTGCCCACGGCCTCCACACCTCTCACACTGATGGGTAGGGTGCCCAAAAGGTGGACAACCCCACACAGCTAAGGGAGACAGTGGATGTGACCTTATACCTCTGTCTCATCGTATCTCTGATGTACTTGGCCACTACCATACGCCTCGACATCGCCTTCGCCATCAACCTCCTTGCACAGTTTTCGCTGGCTCCACCTGTTATGGCCCTTCATGTGGCTTTGTGAGTGGTGCGGTACGTGGTTTCCACACCGTACCTCGGACTCTACTTTCTCTGGCAATGTTTGGTGGTTCTTGACGGCTACACCGACAACGACTTGGCCTGGAGTCTAGATGGACGCAGTCGCACCGGTTACGTGTTCCTACTCGGTGGTACCGCTCTATCTTTGCGCAACAAGAAGCAAGGCTGCATTGCACGTAGCTCGTCGGAGGCACAGTATGTTGCTCTGGGTGCAGGAGCTGCTGAGGTATTGTGGTTGCAGCGCCTGTTGCTTGAGCTGGGTCAATCAGTACCCGCCATTGTACTTCGTTACGACAATCAGAGTGCACTTGCCATTGCGGAGAGTTCTGATGTCTTTCACGCTTGGACAAAGCACATTACGGTTGAGAATCACTTTGTGCGTGATCTAGTGGAGCAACACGTGATCTCGGAAATATGGGTTGGCACTGACATGCAGCGTGCTGACTTCTTGACGAATGCAATAGCACGCGGGAAATTTTTGGTGGCCATTCCTTCCGTTGGGCTTTACCCCTTGCATGAGAATGGTTGAGTGTGGGGTGTGTATGTGTCTATGTCACGAATGTTTTTACACTCCTTGCTGTACTCGTTTCAGTGCTGCACGTGTATGGACATGCGTACCATCGGGTCATGGGGTAGTGTTGTGATTTGTGATGTTCCTGTCAACATGTACAGTTTACTGTGACCACTCGACCATGTCCATGCCCGTGCACATCCCTGATGCAAACCTAGGTAGTATCGATGCGTTGTTTGGTGGTGGACTACCAGCTTGGAGCTGACCGACGACCGTCCCAAAGCTCTGGACGCTGCCTAGGACCTCCTGTAGTCTTTTTGTAGCACGCACGAGTTCATCAGTGGACTGGCTGTGGGCCCGATTGGCATGGTTTTGCATTGTGTGTTGACCATTTAATACCGGGTTCATTCATGTGACCAGTCGTATTGTTTGGCTTGTGATTTTGCACGTCTAGGTTTAGATGGCGTAGCGTTCTGACATGTCTACGCTGAGTTACGGCCAAAACAGTGATTTTGGGCCGGTTTAGGAGAGACCTTGTGCTGTCGTGTACGACACCCGCCATGCGCCGCGGCAGGTACTTATGCCATGGACCTGAAACATGTCATCTCCCTCTGCAAATGCTATTGAAGCATTCTAACACTTTGCCTTGTGTCTCCTAGCCAGACCCTTGCCGTTGTGTATAAGACTTGTGACTGTCATCACCGTCTGACCAGGCACTGATGCCTAGTCAGTGGTTGTGTCACTAGGAAGCTTTTACGCATGTTCTGAGGTATATGGGTAATCCATCAGCATTGGTCGTGATGGGTGGAAGCCACACAAAACAAGAGTGCCACGACAATGGTCCTGGTGGACATTGTGGAGAAGACAAGATGCTAAAGAAGGTAGAAAAACACTACGAGTGGGACTAGATGCAATCCGACGTGGCCAACTTGTGCAAATCTTGCGACACATGTCCGAGACAAAAATCCCATCGCACACGGCCATCCGGAATTCTGCAGCTGGTCACCATTCAGACGGAACCACCGACCAACATCTCCATGGACTTTGTCATAGGACTACTAGTCACACCTGAGGGCTATGATGCAATCCTCGTGATTGTCGACAGGTTTTCCACAATCTCTCACTTTATTCCGACAACGACCACCGTCACCACCAAGGAAACAGTGGGACTGTTTCTAAACAACATCGTGTGGCTTAACGGCGTGCCAAGGACCATCACGAGCGACAGGGAAGGTCAATTCACCTACCGTTTATGGATCAAACTGGTGACTCGCTATGATATACGGATCCAGCTTTCAACAGCGTTCCACCCTCAAACCGACAGCCAAACCGAGTGGACCGATCAGACGCTCAAACAACTTCTTCAAACATTATACGGACCTCATGGGACAGATTGGGCACAAAACCTCCCGACCGCCGAAATCGCATACAGCTCGGCAATCACCACAATGGGTAAACTTCCGTTCGAAGTGGTGTTTGGCAAACTTCCCGCCACACTAGCCGGATAACACAACAAGAGGAACATTCCCGCGGTTGACATCCCACACCGCGATTTCTCCACCATCGGGGATGAATCAGGACAGACACTCGCAAAGACACAAGCGACAATGAAACGAGCAGCTGATCAACATCGTACTGACGATGTTTTTGCAATTGGTGACAAAATCCTTCTCCGTTCGACCAACATAATAAATCGCGGGGCGGACTGTTCGAAGCTCAATCCCTGATGGTTGTAACCGTTTGAGATCAAGCTCATGCAAACCCCCGAAGTTGTGCGACTCAAAACTTCAGTACATCATGCAAGTTCATCCGGTGTTCCACAACAGCAGACTTAAGCACTACAGAGGCCTCGGAGAGAACTCTCCCGGAAGGGATGTACCTCCCCCTCCTCCTGTCCAATTGGATGAGGACGAAGAGTACATCATCGAGGACATCCTCGGTCATCGACGACATGGCAAAACAATAGAGTATCTTGTCAAGTGGCATGGCTACGGTGCCGCGCATAACTGTTGGGAACCCTACGAAAACCTTCGAGACATCGATCATCTGATCGACGGTTGTTACCGCCGTGATTGGGCCACATCTACACGCGCGACAGGACGTCACGGCTAAGAATGGGGGAAGTGTTCCGTACCGCACATACACGAGTCCCTAATCTTTCTGCCTGGGCATTTTTTTCATGAGAAAAATAGCCCACCACACGTCAAGACATCGATTTTTGCCCCAAAGGTCGAGGACAGTTTGACCAATTGCCCTCGCCCTCTCGCAAACCTTGTCGCACCTTCGGACAACTTCGACCACTTTCCAGAATCGACGACAGAAGTGTCACAAAACTTTGGTTGACTTCTTGACGTATTGAGAAACATCTTGATTTATGAAGATGCATCTTGCATCACCGCTTTCGATCTCTGAAGCCCCCTAATTCCTCTGTGGAGCTTCTCGATTTGACCACTTATGATGCGACTCCACATGCGTCGGTCAACGATTGATCCAACAACCCTGATTATGTATCATTTGTTACTCGACACTTGTATCCATGTGTTCGATCATCTCGACACATGTCATCGAAGTACACTTACCACCAAATATAAATTTCTCAAGTGTCTCGAATTCTCCCTTGTTTTCTGCTCCACAACTTCTACTTGTTCATCATCTACGTTCTGTTCGGCATAACACTATGTGCAATACAGCATAAATTTATGCCGAGTAGAACGTATGGGATTTACAGGAATGAGGTGTCGGATAGTAGACGATTGGAGGAAGGGCACAAATGCTCCGGTGTCCATCCTTCCGGTCGTTACATCCACGGTGTCCATAGTTGAAAACAAACAGACGGCAGTGTCCAGAGTAAAAAACTACGAGACACCGCTGTCCATAGTTGAGAACGACATGACAACGGTGCCCATGTTTTTCGTTGTGCGAGCGAAAACGGAAAAGAAGGACCATTGTACCCACGCCCCCGAAGTCGGAATTTGCCGACTTTGAGGGCAAAATAGGCGACGTTGACACTGGCATCGCCGATGTCAGAAGCAACTCTGTCGCAAGTTTTGGAAGTCACTAGTGCGAACTCCAAAACTCGCTATAGGGAGCACTGCATCTCGCAAACCCCCCCTCCCCCCCCAATATCCGACAAACCCCCTCGTTACATTGGGGGGTTTGAGTTTTTTCTTTTACTTGCCCGGGCATCTGCGAGGCTCCGCTGTAGCGAGGCTCGGGAGATTCCCTTTCTTCTATCACGCGTGCGCCGCATCTTGGAAACCCTCCAATATCCAACAAACCCCTTAATTACACTGGGGGGTTTGGGTTTTTTTTTTATTGCCCGGGCATCTGCCGAGCCCATCGGTAGCGGGGCCAAGCAGATTCCCTTTGTGCTATCACACGTGCGCTGCATCTCGCAAACCGCCCCCCCCTAACATCCGACAAACCCCCTAGTTAGACTAGTGGGGTTGAATTATATTTTTTTACTTGCCCGGGCACTTGTCCGGCCACGTGGTAGCGGGGTTCCGCAGCTGCCCTTTCGTCTATCATAGCGTGCGCCAAATCGTGCAACCCCCCCAAACCAGTGACAAACCCCCATGAAATGGGGGGTTTGGCAGGGTCATCGCGAGCTTGCAGGAAGGTTTTGGCGCGAAACTCCACCTACGAGCTCGCGATGACCGGCGAAGCTCTAAGTCAAAATCGATGTTAAATGTGTTATATACATGAAACATATATAATTCGTGCCCATTTTCGCTTGCACAACGAAAACATGGGCACCGCTGTCATTTTGTTCGCGACTATGGACATCGTCGGGTTTTTGTTTTTGACTATGGACTCCGCGGTCTTTCTGTTTCCGACTATGGACACTGCTGTTTTATCTGGCGAAACGGTGGGTACATTACCACTCCGTCCTTGGAGGAATTGGGACACGTAGATAATTTGTATCAAGGGCCAAAATGACCTGGGGGCCCTTGTTTACCAAGAAAATTGACGCGAGGACCCGCATTTCCGGACCCATCAGCGCCGAAGCCAGCATTCGGGCAGCGACCAACGCGAGAGCCCTGCGTAGAGTCTCGGGCTTCGCGATGGCCGGTTAATGAGCCGGTCCCTGGTTCCCCGCCGTCAGTGGAATGTCGCGATCGATTGCATCCTGTGTAGCCGTGCAACAAACTAATCATAATGTTTTAATTAACAAACTAGATAAAACGACTTGGTTTGCAGATCAAACGTAATTCCTTCGGCTTTGTCATAGTGATTTGGCTTTCGCTCTCTTCGGTCAAGGGCTTGTGTCGACCCTCGACACGACCGAGTCGCGATTCTGACAACAGGATCCCTTTCGAGGGGCCCTGTCATCGCTGAGATAAGCCGGTGGGGCCTCGCGGTTGATGAGATCGGCCGTCAGGGCCCGTTAGTGAGCAGAAGACTGAAACGGGCTTCCTAAGGAAGCCGCTAGGCGAACCCAGGCCCTGAGGTCGAACTGCCCTTTGTGTTAATTCATTACGTATTCCAGGCAGGCACCTCCGTCGCAGCGCTCATCTCACGCTGTCCGTCTTACCCCGTTTCCAATGGCGCAAGTTGAGCAAGCGGAGGGCGGGGCAGCACCAACTGCAGCAGCACCAGAAGCCGCAGCCAGGGAAGTCGACTGTTCGCAAGGCAACGACGACTCTTCTCAGGACCGTCCCCTGCGCGACATTGCGGCGGCCTTCGTCGCTCTGCAGCGGCGGCTGCAACAGCCGTACCAGCAACACCAGCAGCGGCAGGAACAAAATCAGCAGACGCAGAAGCAGGAGGAGGATGCCGAGGATTATAGTCCGGTGGGGCGCGAGAGTGGCGCGGAAGCAGCTGCACTCGCTGAAGCAGCCGCAGGAGGGGCCGGGGTTGCGCAGGTGGAAGCGGGTGCGGGGGCTACGCAAGGGGCGGCAGCAGCGGCTGCACAAGGGGGAGGATACCAAGGAGAGTTAGATGGAGAGGGAGATGGAGGCGGAGGGGCAGTGCTGCAGCTGGCGTCATTTGCCGCAGCGTGCGACAAGCTGTGCGTGCTGTTTTCGCTGCTTGGCATGGCGTTTGCGTTCGCAGGCCGAGACTACGTTGACAAGGTGAGATCTCCAGGTAAGCTGCAAGCGCACTCTGTTGTGCGCTCTCTTGTTCTCCCTCCCTACCTCCCTCCCT
>SZWC01007031.1:34233-46159 GCA_023375785.1 Penium margaritaceum
CGCACACACACACACACACACACACACACACACACACACACACACGCACGTACGCACGCACGCACCTGGAGTGTTCGCTGGCTAGCTTGCGCAGCTTTCTCTGGGCCAGCTGCAGCCGACGGGGGATGTACTGCGACTCGCCGCCCATCCACGGACACTGTGCAGCCCCGCCCCCTCCACCTCCTCCTCCAGCTCCCCCTCCAACGTCTCTGGCACTTTCCTCGCCGCTTCTGCTCCTGCCTGCGCCACCTGGAGACTGATCACTGCTGGCATTGCTCTCGCTGCTAGTGTCCGCACTTCTGCTGCTGTTACTAGCGCCCGCGAGGTTACTATTTTCTGCTGCTGTGAGCTGAGGGCGCACTGATGTTTTGTCGCAATCGTCGGCCTGCTGGTTCTTCTCCAGACGCTGGTGCCGTTGCTCGTCCGGCTGCCGCACATGCTGCTGCTGCAGCTGCCGGTGGGCCTGCTCTAGTTGGGACTCGTGCTGGGAATCTAGCGGCCCGGTTCGCAGCTGAGAGGATGCCTCTTGCTTTTGCCGCGGCTGCCGCTGCTCTTGCTGCTGCTGCTGCCACCGTTGTTCCGCCAACTGCTGATTTGCCTGGCTCAACGCCTCCACGTGCCGATCATGCCGTTGCTGCTGCTCTTGAAGCCGCTCTCGATCCGCCTGTGCCCGCTGCTGCTGCTGCTGCTGCTGGTGCTGCTGCTGTTGCTGTGCCTGCTGCCGATCCGACGTATGTTTGTGCGCTTGCTGCTCATTCAGGGGCAGGAGGGACCAATGCAGGCCCAAAGGAGAGGCCTGGAGCGAGTGGTCAGCAGAGCCCCGGTGGTGACGATGGTGGCGGTGGTGGCGGATGGGCTTGGCGGCGTGCGACTGGTACAACAGGGGAGGCTGGCCGTGGTGGAAGCAAGCGCAGGGCGAGGCGGAGTCGGACTCGTGCGCGTCGCCTATTTGCAAGCGGGAGCTCCCCGATGAGGGAGTGTCCACGTGTGGCGGAGGGCACCACAGCGGCATCGTGGACACAACTTCGACCCGGGGGCAAATGGTGGTGGTGGTCGCGATGTTGCAGTGCCGTACGACGTTCGCTGTGTGCGTGCCCTTCACAAGTGCGTGACTGATCGATCTGGCCAGCGGCTGGTCTTTCTCCGGGCAGGGACTGTCAGCAGCTGCACCGAGGGGGGGTGGAAAGGGATTGGGGAGAGGGGGGGGGTGGGGGGGAGGGGGGGCAGGGGTGGCAGGATGGGCTAGGAGGGGTCGGGCGGTTGGGGGGAGGGGGGGGGGGTGCAGGGGGAATAAGGTCCACGTCTGAACTCTGCGGCGGGGACGAACCGATTTCATCAAAATGTTTTGTTTTGCTCTCCCTTAACACCCGGACAAGCTTACGGGACGAACCAACAAATCAGGTTGTGAATAATGGAGGTGGAAAGAGGTCTAAACTTTAGGTCACAAAAATCAAAAGTATATATTAATAAACCGAAAAAAATAAAAAACGAATCTTGGATTACATAAAAGCAATTTTATCTTCCACCGCCTCTAACAAAGCTAAACTTTTCCTACATTTTGTGGCATGAGCATAGCCAAGAAAACCCATAAAATTTTCAAAGTTAATTTAAAATAGCACAGATTTAATACTAAGAGAAAAATGACTATGCTCCAAAGTCACCCCAACACGATGCCTCAGGAAAACATGATAAAATGCATAACATCTTTTCTTTCTGATAATTTGGGAAATTGAAAGAAGCATCAATGTGGATATTATATTAGATTTAATTTCAGATTGAAGGAAAAAAAATTCATGGTCTACTTCCCAATGTGCCAAACGCTCAAGGTTTTCGAAATGCAAAGAATGCATTCAAGGAGGTATTGGGTTTCGCCTTCCCCTCCAATAGATGGCGGTGTAATTTTAGATGAGGCGGTGGGGATTGGAGGTAGATTGGTGCCGGGAAAGCATCTAGATGAGCAAAATGATAGGTTGTGGGGGTTGATGTTATCCCGACATGTGTAGAATGCAATGTTTTAGCCAATGATTGTAACTCATTGAAGGAGGGGTTTCACCTAAGCACCAAAACAAGCCCAAGAAATGGAAAAAAAAAACTCAAAATTCAGGTTTTTGATATGGGTAAAATTCATACATTTCCAACATACCTTCATAAGAAGAAAAAAGGAGAATATGACATATCATTTACCACATTGCCCAAGCTCATATATCATTGATGTACATGAGGGAGAAATAAAAGAAATCAGATCTACTTCTATGAATCAGATGAGGAGACTGATTTAATCTTTTGGAATAACAATAACATGCATGTGCCCACTTTAGAGGGTGCCAGTTTGAAATTTAGTAATGTGGGATGGAAAGCAACGAGGATGGAAGTGAGAAAGGTACGTAAACTTCTGTACATTGTTTAACCCTATAACACTCTAAGAATTAGTGTTGGTTGCATCTGCCTCGTATCAGAATGACCATACATTAGCTATTTCCATGAGCAAAAATGGGTGCGTCGAGCTAATAGGACTTACCAAAGTGCATTATCATAATAACTACATTGGCAGATCCAAAGGAGTAAAAAAATTGTATTTTGCAGGAATTGAATTTCAATCAAAGTGTCTGGATCATGTTTGTTTTCCCCCAACAATGAGGCTAAAAAATCGGAATGATGAATGACAAATTGATGTATATATGTATTCATTTTGGGGGATTGATTTCGTGAATTCTTACGTATGGATAGTCTTTGTACTAGGTAGACCAACGAGGGAGTCGTTTGTATACACAAGAACTAATGATCATCATTCTGAAAAAGATACCAGACCCTAGTCTATGGGTTGGAAGACAAAGAGGTGAGCGAGTTCAAGCATGAGGTAAAGTGTAGCGAGGACGTGGAAGGTGGAAGACAATATGGATAAAGAGGCCAGACACAACCTAGATGGTCAAAATCAGAGTACAAGAATGTGCAGCGTAAAGGTACGGAACGCATCCATTGTGGACACCATGACAAGGGTACATGTATTGGGAATCAAGTAGCGAATATATTGGACACACATGGAAGATGTATCATGTCATGTTCCTAGGTTGCCAAGAACTACCTTTTGTGTAGGCCATTAAGGGTTCTTCGTCGTCTTTCATCACATGTTGAATAAGGAGAGTACATCTTGTAACGAATTCTTGATATGTTATTGTGGTGGATCAAGTTGTTTATTCGAGAGGCAAAACCGCCGAGTGGCAACATTCCACTTGAAATGGAAAGTGGATATATTGACCTTCATTCTGGCTGCATGTGACAGGATAACATGTCCATATTTGGCAAGCTTTTGTGCCAAAATAAGTCTGTTCTTCCAAGTGGCTTCTATACAGTGAGTCATTATTTCCCAAAACTGTCTGATGAGGGCATGTGTAACGTACGTGACTCCAACTACTGCACGGATGTCATTGTCGAAGTCTGCATAATGTCATCCAGAATTTGCTGGAGATTTTTTTCCCTCTACGTCCCTTTGGGGACAATCGTCATCAATGATCCATGTAGGGAGACTCGAATATCTCGAGCCTCCAGAGGACCACTTTTTATTTTTCCTCGTCCCTCTATGTAACAGGAGGGCTGGTTTGGCCCTTCCTCCTCGCTGAAGCGAGGGGTGGTTGCGCACCACCCCTCGCGTCAGCGAGGGCTGGCCGCCGGCCAGCTGGCTGCCGGCCGGCTGGACGGCCGGCGGCCGGCCAAGTGACCGGTCAGCCACCAGCTGGCCAGCCGCCAGCCGTCGATCGCGGTCTCAGCCCGATCGGCGGCTGAGGGACCACGAGGGCCTCGAGGACAAGGCCTCGTGGCCTCGTGCCCTTGCCCCCCACTCGCCCTCCTTGCAAGCGAGCAAGCGAGGATGAGGGATAGGGGGAGCGAGGGTGAGAGCGAGGAGCGAGAGGAGCGCACAAGAGGAGTCGGCACAAAATCGCTGATTGTGCCTCGTACGCGATGTTTTCGTGCCGAGGTGTCAAAAACAAAACTCGAGTTCGTTTAGGAAAAACTACGAGTTTTGAAACCGGAAAACCCGTGTGAACGCACGAGTTCGAGGTAAAAACCCACGGTTTGGGTCCCAAAACCAGGGGTAAGGCTAAAAACGGAAACGGGCCTCCAAAGACTCGAAATATTCGGTTCTCCCTGCTTTGGGTTGTTCATGACGATTTTCCCTCAGTCCGCGTCAGGGGTAAACCACTGACGCGGACTGAGAATGCTATTATGCAACCTTTGACGATGACTTCAAAGCAAGAGCTGGAGTCTCAACCCGTTACAGTGGTTCTTAGAGCCAGACGAACCCGCGACTAAGGATTCGATGGAAACGGTGGCTATGTGGTATGTAGAACACCGCTGGCAGGTGCAAGCAGCAACAGAAATGACAGAAGGGACTACGACATCTTGAGTTCACGATTGAAGTACCATAAAGTACATTAGAGAGCTCGAAAAAGGCTCTACTTGGGGGAGCCTCTTCCTTCCAGCCTCTCCTCATTTCTAGGGGCTAGGAGGATATTTGTGGGACAGGGTGGGGAGTCCCCACTCCTAAAAACCACCAAATCTTCTCCATGTACAAGAATCCTTCTTCCCTCCCTCATCCAAAAATTGGGACAGCCCCTTTCCCCAAGATCAGGGACTCTCACGACCTGAGAGCACCCTAAAAAAGAAGGAGGGTGTGACCTTGAAGGTTTTTGACCTCACTCCAACGTCGCCGGGTCAAGGGAGACGCCGCCCAAGAGCGCGAGAGGCATAAAGGAGCGTGAAGAGAAGTCCAAGGAAGACAAGAAGACAAGAGGAAGACAAGGAGGTAGAAGAAAGAGTGGAAGACTTGCTAGGAGTTTTTAGAATTCCTCTTTGCACTCTTTGCTCTTGTTTTGTGAGTGACACTCACGTCCCTTGTCATTACCTTGTCTTGTAATTTTCTGTTTTCCTAGGTACTAGTCCTTGCCAATCGTCGTGAGTCACGGCCTAGAAAGACAAATTTCAAAATCCACGCCCTTGTGCCGATGTGGCGGCCTAGGAAAATAGAAATTAAATTTTTAATTACCTCACCGATCGTGAGAGCGAGATTTTAGGAGACGATTCCTCCTCAAAGTTATAGGGTGATCCTCACAATGATCTTCACATGCTAGTTGCACGAGCGACGAGAAGGCAAGTGTCGGACCGTCAAGACCAACAAGGGTAAGACGCTGACGGCCTCATCACACGCCCTCGGCGGAATCCAAATTTTGGGAGCCATCATCGCGAGCACGGTTGCCAAACCAAAGGCAGCCGTGCCGCCAAAGGCAACCGGCACAAACCTCGGTGACACCGAGAAGCGTGCAGAAGCCAAAAAAGTGCTCGACGAGCACGTTGACGCACATGAGGGTGACCCCTATGCGACGGACGATGCGTCCGGGCGTGGACCCCGATAAAAAGCACGACATAGACGATGGCAAAGGTGACGAGGATCGTGACCATCACCATCGTCGTGTGATGAATGCGAGCGGATCGCTCGAGAAGGGCAGGGTGCCTGCCGCATCGCATGAAGCTGCCGATAGCAACAAGGATGCCGAGAGCAGCAAAGGCAGCAAAAGCAGCCATGCGGGAATTTCTCACGACAACAAGCCGGACAACGTTGCCGCGAAGGCAATTTGCAATGACCGCCGAAGGCTAGCTGAGATGGCTACCGAGGTAGCGGCCCGACTCAAGATCACCACCGACAATGGAGGTGCGGTACCACCCAGAGGAGTGGGGGCAGACCCCCCTTCTTACGACGTGGCCGGGATGGGGCAGACCAACGCCCACTCGAGCGTCATCGCTGATGACAGCCTGCTCCGTAAGGTGGGACTCCTTGGAGGCGTGTACGCAAACTGTACCCTCTTACAGTGGGTAAAGTTGCATGGACAACGTGAGGCCTTAGAGGCTATCGCTAATGCTCTGACGGCATCATAGCTCAAGTTCGCATTCACAAACCTGCTGGCCCAAGTTGGACAGAGCATCACGGACCTCGACCATGATCACCCGCTGCAGCGCCTGGCCCCCCATGAGGCAAGCCGCCAATGCAACAACCTCGACAAGGCGTTACAAAGCGTGACCCAGGTACAGATGCAACAGCAAGCGTGGCGCGCTGCAACTGTTGATGCCACTGTCGACGGTAGCAACGACTTGCCTACCTTGAAGACTTTCACGCCGGTCATGAACACGTCTTTTCTCCACAGTGTGGAGATCTTCGGGAAGGGCGTGAAGCTGACCGACTAGCTGAATTGCATGGAGTACGTTCTACGTGTCCACAAGGCTCCACTCAGCCAGTGGGGCAACCTTGCCATGATGCGGCTTGAAGACAAGCTCTTCAAGTATGTGGTCAAGGAGTGGATTGCGGAGCAGCCACACCTTGAGTGGGAGCCCATGCCGTGGGAGGCTTTCTACGCGATTATGCGTAAGAAGTACGTCAAACATGAGGAGGCGCATCGCGCATTCTACAAAATCAAGGACTTTAAGCAGCTGGAGGCTCACTCGAAGCCTACTTGAACGAGTTCACTGCACTCGTGGAGGAAGCCGAAAGCTTCACCGAGGGCGATGGAACTCAGACCTTCAAGTACCCGGAGTACATGCTCTTGGAGTACTTGCGTGACGGTGATGCTAGCGAAAAGCTAAAGGACAAGACCACCAAAACGGCAACCAGCCAGGCTTCGACAAGCGGGAGGGCGTTGCGGGACTACATGAGTGAGGTGTATTCGGCGAACCCGATGCACTACTCGGATGCACGACCAAACGCGCGTGCACAGCAAGGCCACAACATGCGCATGGATGCTGCGGGGGCTAGAGGAGCAACCGGGCAACGGGGCGGGGCCAAGGGCAAGCAGCCTGCAAACCCTCCAGACAAGAAGACCAGCGAGTACAAGAACCCAAACCACAAGCGTAGCCGCGACAACCATGAGTGACGTTAGTGGGGACCACTCAGGGATAAAAATGGATCAAGAGTGTGGGTTCATGTTTTCAGACGAGGCTGTTAAAAATTTTGAGTTCTTGACGTGTTCAAAATTCTTTGCTATTTTCTCCCCTCTCATTGAACCTCATTCTACACTTGCTGATCGACATTGCCCACTAAATCTCGCATCACTGGATGAGATGCTTGACTGAACCTGCTTTGTGCTGGTGACACTCACCACTGTGCAAGAATTGTGTAACATTGTGATTGAAGCAAACACACTCAAAGCGATGAGTTCAATCACGTTCACGGTACTTTTAGTCAACGATTTCGACCTAGTGAAATTTAAAGGCTTGAAGGTGCTAGCCACATTCACACGTACCCACCAGATGTGGACTCGAGTAGGTGAATCATGGGAGCTGTGGCGTCTACCGTCTAGATTCCGTGTTTATCACAAACTCGACTTGCCATCGTCGAGCCTGTTCACTCGGAAGCGTGGAGGCAACATGCCGATGCAGTTCACAGTACACCTAGCTGGTGCTTCTGTGAACGCACTTGCTGAAACTTGAGGAGATGAATTCTTTGTTAGCCTTAGCTTTACCTGACAGGTTGGCCTGAAGTGCGAGCCATCGAATGGCGCAGTTGACGTCGTGACAACCGTACAGTACCCGTGATTGGTACTTGTAAAGCGAATGTTTGTGCTAGGGTTGCCTAGCACCATGTCAAACGGGTCAAGAAGGCTGAGTACCTTCAACGTGGTACTATGGATGAAAACAAGGCTCTAATGTGCTTTGAATCAAAGCGTCTGATCCTCCATAAAGGACAGCGTCGATTTATATTGATTCCGAGTATGGACTTGTCGCCGAACCGAAGCAAAGTCGATGCCAACTTGTCTGCGATGCAGGTCAAGAGACGTATTAGACAAGGTTGTCGATACTTATTGGTTCAGCTGTAGGAAGTGGAGGTCGACGTGAAGGAAGACACGCCACAAGAGATCAAATATCTATTTGCGCAGTTTTCGGATGTATTCCAAGACCCACCAGCTGGGCTTCCACTAGAAAGACACATGGGCCACACAATTTCGTTGCAACCAGAGGCGACTCCGCCATTTAGACCCATGTATCGCCTTAGTCTAGCAAAAAGGCGAGAGGCCAAATGCCAAATCAAAGAGTACCTTGTAAAAGGTTGGATCGAGCCAAGTAGCTCGTCGTACGGTACGTCGATTCTTTTTGTAAACAAAAGAACGGTGGTTTACGCATGTGTGTGGATTACCGGGCGTTGAAAAAGCTGACGGTGAAAGATTGATTCCCCTTACCGTGGATTGAGGACCTTTGTGACCAACTCCAAGGGGCAAAAGAATTTTCGTCTTTGGATTTTTCCCAAGGGTACCATCAAGTCTGCATCAAAAAAGATGATGTTCCCAAAACTGCGTTCCGAACGCACATGGGACACAATCAGTTCCTAGTGTTATGCTTTGGGCTAACGAACGCCCCGGGAACCTTCCAAGGAGAAATGAACCGAACGTTCATCAAGCAACTCGACCAGTTTGTCTTGGTTTACGTAGACGACATACTGGTGTTCTCCAAATCAATGGAAGAGCACATAAAACATCTACGCGACGTCCTCGTATTCCTTCGGGAACAGAAGTTTTATGCGAAAGTGAGCAAGTGCAAGTTTGCACAAGATGAGCTCAATTACCTTGGACACATCGTCAGCAAGGACGGCATCCGTGTTGACCCACGAAATATCCAAACCGTTGTAGACTGGCCACACCCGGAAAATATTGCGCAGATTTGGTATTTTCACGGTCTTCCAAACTAATTTAGAAGGTTTACGCAAGGGTCTTCGACCCTAGTAGCACCACAAACCAGGCTCACGTGTAAAGATGTACACTAGGAATGGACATCTAATTGCTAGAACGCTTTTCTCAAAGTCAAAGAGATTCTATCCACAGCGCCTGTCCTAGCCCTTCCGGATCCATCACAACCGTGGAAGGTTTGATGTGATGTGTCGGTAGTAGGACTCGGAGCCGTCCTCATGCAGAACGGTCACCCAGTTGCGGATGAGAGGCGGAAGCTCATCCTCATGGAAACACGGTACACGGCTGGGGATCAAGAGCTCCTTGCGGTAGTACACGCTTTAAAGATGTGGCGTTGCTACCTCGAGGGTGCTGAAGGGGGTGTGACGATTGTGACTGACCACAACCCATTGGTGTTTTTCAAGACGACATGCGCGTTGGACCGAATACCTGAGCCAATTCTCATTCACATGAGAATATTGGCCAGGATGAATCAATGTGGTTGATCCACTAAGCTGGCAACCTGTGGAAATCAAAGCAACCACCTAGGTTGGTGGGTGTTTTATGGCCATTGCAATAGTAACAGTACATATACCAGATCCCTCTGCACCTCCGCAGCAACCACCACGAGAGATTATCCATTACAACGGTTTTGTAAATAGGACCCAGATGGAATACTGTGTGGATTCTTTGGTTTTGAGACTCTCAAAATCTAGACAAGTACGGATTGGTTGAGGCCGCAAGAAGTTTCTGGCACAGAGAACAATTTGTTATGCCAAACTCGGGAGACCTTTGAGCAAAGATTATCTCCCAGTTCCACGACCCGCTGGTCGCAGGTCATGACCACAAAAGACCGGACAGGCACTCTTGGACCACTATTGGTGGCTAGGATGGAGTGTCGATGTCCGTAAGTATTGCATGACATGCGATCCATATCTTTGGAATAAGGTTAGTAACAAGAAGCCTGCTGGACTTCTCCAACAACTTCCCATTCCTGGGAATCCATGGAAGTGTGTCAGCATGGACTTCATTACTGGTCTTCCCGACACAACCCGTGGCCACAATACAATACTAGTGGTTGTGGATCTTCTCACGAAGATGACACACCTCATTCCTACAAGCACTGATGTGAACGCATAGGATACCGCTCGTCTCTTCTTTGAGGATATCGTAAAGTACAATGGCTTGTCATTGCGCATTATCGCCGATCAACATAAACAATTTGCTAGTAAGTTCTGGCAAAAGATGCACGAGTACTTTGGCAACGAGTCGTAGATGTCGACAGTGTTTCACCCTCAAACTGAAGGACAAACAGAGCGCATGAACTGTACTTTGGAACAAATGCTCTGCATGTACGTGGACCCTACCATGAATGACTAGGAGAAAATCCTAACAGCGACAGAGTTTGCGACAAATAACTCGGTAAACGAGTATACACAGTTCACACCATTTGTGTTTAACAGTTGTCGACATCTAGTGGTGTCCTCTTCATTGGTGAAGAGCGGGAGTACAGGAGGACAGGTTCCTTCTGCTCAAGCCTTTGCCGAGCGCATAGAATCCTTGTTATAGGAGGCGAAGGGTCACCTTCAAGCTGCTCGACAATGACAAAAGGCATATGCCGACAAAAATTGCCGTGAGGTCTCGTTTGACATTGGTGACAAAGTGCTGCTTAGTAGTAGGAATACTTGGCTGAAGTCGCCAGGAGTACGAAAACGTCTACCGAAGTAGATTGGGTCGTTTCCCATCGTTGCACGCATCGGACCAGTGGCATTCCGATTACTACTTCCGCCGAGTATGACGATACATGATGTGTTTCATGTGAGCCTGTTGGCTCCATACATGGCAGATGGAACCATTCAGCCAGTACCGGCAGTCCTTGCTGCCAATGGCTAATACAAGGTTCTTCACCTACTTCAGCACCGAGAGCGTACTCTCCGGTTGTGGGTTGTTAGGGAATACCTTGTTCATTGGGCCAGGTGTGGACGGAGTCCGAATATTGGTTGCACACAGGGGTGGTCAATGAGTATTGGAGCTAGCTGGCAACTCGTACTAATTGATGCGTGTCATGGGGCACCACATAAATGCAGAAAACGTGAACAATATTCCCGCAGGGCGGCATTCATGGACTGCAACCATAGGAGGTTGGGGACGCCCAACATGGTTGTCGCGTGGACGCTCCAGCCTAGAGGGGGGAGGTCGCTAGCTGTGCTGACCGATAAGCTACAACTTAGGTCCAAGTGCCAGGCACGTGTTCATGTTTAGCTGGTGACTAAAATTCTTAATTTTCTTTCACAATGTTGATGACTCACTAACTGACAATCATGCTTGTTGTTCATGAACCGAGACAACTCATAATAAGTGGGGAGGAATGTAGCGGGAGGGCCGGTTCAGCCCTCCCTCCTCGCTGAAGCGAGCGATGGGTGCGCATCACCCCTCACGTCAGCGAGAGCTGGCTGATGGCCAGCACTTCGCTGGCCACCAGCCAGCTGGTTGCCGCCCGGCTGGACGGCCGGCGGCCGGCCAAGTGACCGGCCGACCACCAGTTGGCCAGCCGCCAGCCGATGATCGCAGCCTCAGCCCGATCGACGGCTGAGGGGCCACGAGGGCCTCAAGGGCGAGGCCTCGTGGCCTCGTGCCCTCATCCCCCCTCGCCCTCCTTGCAAGCGAGCAAGCGAGGACGAGGGATAGGGGGAGCGAAGGTGAGAGCGAGGAGCGAGGAGAGCGCAAGAGAGGAGTCGTCGCGAAATCTCCGATCGTTCCTCCCACGCGACAATTTCGCGCCGACGCATCAAAAACAAAACTCGAGTTCGTTTAAGACAAAATACGAGTTATGAAACCGGAAAAAATGTGCGAACGTACGAGTTCGAGATAAAAACCCTCGGTTTGGGTCCCAAAACCAGGGATAAGGCTAAAAACGGAAATGGGCCACCGAAGACTCGAAATATTCGATTCTGTCTGCTCTGGGTCGTTGATGACGATTGCCCCTCAAACCTGCAAAGGGGGTAAACCCCTGATGCGGACTGAGATCGCTATTATGCAAACTCCGACAATGACTTCAGAGTAGGAGCTGGAGACTCAACCCGTTACACTTTGTTTTGGGTCCAAAAAGAGAGGGATATCACCCAGAATCGTGATGGTGCAGGTTTTTTGGTGTGTGTGTGTGTGTGTGTGTGTGTGTGTGTTGAAACTCAAATTTTGCACTAAACAGACTTGAGTTTTGTTTT
>SZWC01007031.1:60281-83856 GCA_023375785.1 Penium margaritaceum
CCCCCCAAACTAATGCTGTTAAATCGAGATCGAGACGAGATGTCTCGATCTCGAAGTGACGTCTCGCACCATTCGAGACGAGATGTCTCATACCGTACTGTACGAACGAGACAATCTCGGTCTCGTACCGATTTGCACTTCTGGAGTCTCGATCTCGTATCGATCTCGATTTGCCGTTTACAAATCTCGACCTTCTTTCTACATTTTTGAGGGTTCTGAAAGGTATTCGCACCAGACATGTGTGAAAAATTCCGAAGTCTTCTGTTATCCTCCCCACATGGTCATGTCACCATATTATGAGGATGAACGGCCATGCATGATGTCCACATTGTGCTCCGATGCAAATGAAATGGATGCTAACTTCGTTCTTGCTCATTTTAGTTTGGCCCAGGTCGAAACATATGTCTACATGTGGTTCATGATGCATACTCAACTTCTATTTACCTTCAGTAGGTAATCTTTGAACCCAGATTGAACATTTGTTTCTGGGAAATACACACGATGTTGATACACACATGATTCATTACGGAAGTATATGGAAGAACTCATGAAGGCACCAAAAAGGATAAATGTCAAATTTGCTCACATTCAATTGGCTAATAACACCAATGACATTACGTCCAAGTATTACATGATGGCCAATCAATTCGTGATGGTCACTTAGATTTGTATGGCCAAGTACTTTATAACGCACCTATCCGTGACGCCTAAGTGCCATACCATGGGTTAATGTTTTACGATGGCTAGTTTTCTTTGTGGTACTTGGAGGTGCCATTACTTGCATAAGTGACAACATCATCAAATAAGCAAACAAACAAACAACTTTGTATTGGAGACTTCGCACTTTATGACAAGCCATAAAGAACACTTAAATTGTTACATGATACCTTGGCTGGAATTGGAAGAGCAATTAAACAATGAATAGATAACGGAAATTTTTGCCATGGTCCCATCCAAGAAAACATCACCACAACATTTCGTTCTCCACTAATGCTGATAACATCGTAGTTGGCCTCCATCCTTTCTCCATGCAACCCCTCCTCCCTCCCTCCCTCCCTCCCTCCCTCTCCCTCTCTTCCTCTCCCCCCCCCTCTCTGTCTCTCTCTCTCTCTCTCTCTCTCTCTCTCTCCCTCTCTCTCTCTCTCCCTCTCCTTTTCCCCCCCCCCTCCCTCCCTCCCTTCACCCACCGCAAATAGAGTTCAACCTAATCCACCTGGTCTGCAATGGTCTCCATGTCACGGCGGATCTTGGGGACACCATTCTTCCACCTCCTGATCGCAAGGATGCTGAAGAAGGTGGTATCATCCAAGCCTGCCCGGTTATCCAGAATGCGCCGTGCTTGGGAAAAGATATGCTCAGAAGGAGCGCTGCTTGCGGTGATGTGGAAAATTTCACGCACTGCCTTGACAATCCGGGGAAACCTGGCCTTTTTCTCACTGAAGAAGTCGAGCGGATCATGCACCCCGATGCCTGTGTCCAGCTCAGACTCAAAGATTGCCAGTTCATCCCGCCGACTTGTGTCCACAGTTGTGCCAGTCTGGCGCAGCAAGAGAGCAGCAAATGAGCCAAGGGACTGTGGTGTGCGAGGCTGCAAGGGTGCTGGCGAGTCAGTGATGACAATTGTTGCAAGATAGTCTTGGGTCCGGCGGCGAACAGAATCATACAGACCACGCCGCTGGGCTTGCTTCAAGTATTGTGGGCCGTAGCTGGGATGGAGACATGTGGCAATGGAAGCGATGGAGGAGTCGTAGATGGTGGATTACTGCTGCAGCTTCTCTCGGGCAGCGGCCATTGCCTGTGCCACAACACCTGTCCACTTCCATGCACCACCCACAAAGTCCGAGCCTGCTGCAGAAGAGGAGCTGCTGGGGAGGTCTGACCCCTGTGCAACACCAGTGGCTGTGCTCCGCGAGTTCTCGCAGTGGTCAAGCAGAGCGTGGAACCAGGGTACCACGTTGCCGATGGTAGGGAAGTCTCTCCCTCAGCCAGCTTGCTGATGACAGCGAAAGGTTCAAGTGCATCCCGAATCTGCTCCATAAGAACCCACTGCTCATGCGATGGCTCAATGTCGATACGTGCAGCACGGTTGGCAGGGGGGTGGTGGCGANAAGATGGTGCAATCAGGAGAGGGTGCAATTACAAGATGGTGCAATCAGGAGAGGGTGCAATTACAAGATGGTGCAATCAGGAGAGGGTGCAATTAGAAGATGGTGCAATCAGGAGAGGGTGCAATTACAAGATGGTGCAATCAGGAGAGGGTGCAATTACACGATGGTGCAATCAGGAGAGGGTGCAATTACAAGATGGTGCAATCAGGACTTCACACATTCAGATCTTCATGCAAGCATAACCTGATGCAATTCATACCTGCTGTGTTGATGAACTCCTTCGCGCACAGATTGATGACATGACACGCACACCTCATCATCATGGACAGGTCAAACTCTTCTGGCTTCTTCGTTGCAAGGATGCACATGGCGGCCACGTTGGCTGATGCATTGTCGAGAGTTATGCCAGCCACACGACCTCCAAGCCCCCATTTGTCCCAGATGCTAGATATGACTGCTTCTGCTATCGCCTCTCCAGTCTGACGGCCGTCCATGGGGTGCAGATCCAGAATCTGCGAATCCATCTTCAGCTGCTCATTGAGCCAGTGGCACGTGACGCCAAGGTAGTGCTGGAGGTTTTCCCCCTGCCACCCGTCACACGTGAATCCAAACTTCCCTGGTTGTGACTGGATGTAGCCCTTCATGATGTCGAAGTCTTCAGCGGCACGGGAAACTATGGAGGTTGACAGGGTCTGCCTGCATGGTGGCTGAAGTCCAGTGTTCCCTTGGCAGATTCGGCGAAAACCCTCTCCTTGCACCAAAGTAAAAGGGACACTGTCATCGGTGAACATCATGATGATGTCATCGATGAGCTCCTTCTGGGTGTACCTGCATGTTTCAGAACTCCACACATTCAGACCTTGACACATTCAGACCTTGACACATTCACAACTTGACACATTCAGACCTTGACACATTCAGACCTTGACACATTCACAACTTGACACATTCAGACCTTGACACATTCAGACCTTGACACATTCACAACTTGACACATTCACAACTTGACACATTCAGACCTTGACACATTCAGAACTTGACACATTCAGACCTTGACACATTCAGAACTTGACACATTCACAACTTGACACATTCAGACCTTGACACATTCACAACTAGACACATTCAGACCTTGACACATTCAGACCTTGACACATTCAGACCTTGACACATTCAGACCTTGACACATTCACAACTTGACACATTCAGACCTTGACACATTCAGACCTTGACACATTCACAACTAGACACATTCAGACCTTGACACATTCAGACCTTGACACATTCAGACCTTGACACATTCAGACCTTGACACATTCACAACTTGACACATTCAGACCTTGACACATTCAGACCTTGACACATTCAGACCTTGACACATTCAGACCTTGACACATTCAGAACTTGACACATTCAGAACTTGACACATTCAGACCTTGACACATTCACAACTTGACACATTCAGACCTTGACACATTCAGACCTTGACACATTCACAACTTGACACATTCAGACCTTGACACATTCAGAACTTGACACATTCAGAACTTGACACATTCAGACCTTGACACATTCACAACTTGACACATTCAGACCTTGACACATTCAGACCTTGACACATTCACAACTTGACACATTCAGACCTTCACACATTCAGACCTTGACACATTCAGACCTCCACACATTCACACATTGACACATTCAGACCTTGACACATTCAGAACTCCACACATTCACAACTTGACACATTAAGAACTTCACACATTTACAGTTTGACACATTGAAGTTTACATGCATCGGGAAATTTATGCATTCAGAAATTGCAGTCAGAAAAGAATGCAATGACAATTTCATGCAATGAGAAGTAGGTGCATTCAGTTCTTCATAAAATTATAAGTTGATGCATTGAGAAATGAGGCTGGCTCACACTTACCTCCCGAATCCAAGCTTCATGAGCAAGGCGATGTTCTGGTTTTCCTCGCGGACACGCTGCTCCTCTTCTTCCTTCTTTGCACGCTCTGCAGCTTCAGCCAGGGCCTTCTCGGGGAAGCATTCAGCCCACACATCATAGTGATACTTCTTCAAGTGGTTCCGCATGCCAGTGGTTGACCCGTCCTTGCGCTTCACTTCTTTGCCACAAACTGTGTCGCCATTTTCCACCTTGCAGTGGGCTGGTGATTGACGATCCAGCGGCACGATGAAGTGATGGTGGACCTTTGCCCGGTGAGGAAGGTTGATTGGACGCGGCTTCTTCGCCTTCGCCGCGCGTCGCCTCTTTGGTGGCAGCACGCTGAGCGCGTTGGAAGTGTCACCTACCACAGGCGCCAGCGATGTCACCCGGGATGAAGGAAGGCTCTTCTTCTTCCTCTTTTGTGTGTTGATTGCCGCCCCCTGTCCCTCTGCAGCTGCCGCCTTGCCCTTTTTACGGCCCTTTCCCCTATCTTCCTCATGCTCCTCTTCTTCGTTCTCGTTGTCCTCATCCCCATCCTCGTCATCTTCCTCCTCCTCCTCCTCGTCGTCCCCGCCCTCCTCCTCATCCTCGTCTTTGTCTTCGTCTTCTGCTTCAGAGGAGTAATTAGAATCACTCTCATCGTCATCCTCAGACACAACCTGACCACTGGCAGAAGCTCCACCCTTGTTCAATGTAGATGCGCGTCGCGGGCGCTTGCTCATCGTCGTAGCATCATTGGCAAGCAGCACCTCGGGACAGCCAAGGACACCTTCAGAACCATGAACAATCGAGGTTGTACAAGGCGGCATGGTGCTCTGACCTGCACGGAGAGAGCGCGCGAGGGGGGGGGGGGGGGGGGGGGCGGACGGTAGACAGCGCAGTACGTCCTCGTCCATGTCAATGCCGTGCACCACTGAAGTTTGTGCATTCAGGAGATATTTCTTTCAGGAGTTGATGCTATTGCAAATTGTTCCATTCAGAAGATAAAAGCGCACCTTCTCTGAGGGGAGGAGCAACGCCTGCAACAGACAGAGGACCCGACTCTGTAACGTCGACGGGCTCCAGTTCAGCGGGGTCGGCACTTGTAAGCGCCTCGGTTTCCGGCGCACCGTAGACGTTCTTTGCGCTGGTGGCTTCATCGCATGCGCCGGACATGGCAGAGGTGCCACTGGCCGACAAATTGAGGAAAGGGAGTGCAGTTTGCTTGGCGGCTGCTATGTGTGCTTTCCGCATAATTAGTGTTTCACGCACACTTTGAGCCGCACCGCTTCGAGCCGTGATGCTTGGAGCCGCAGCAATAGGACCCGCAGCACTGGTAGCCGCAGCGCTTGGAGCGGTTGCGCTTAGAACTGCTGCGCTTGGAGCTGCTGCGCTTGGAGCTGCTGCGCTTGGAGCTGCTGCACTTGCAGCTGCTGCGCTTGCAGCTGCTGCGCTTGCAGCTGCTGCACTTGCAACAGCTGCGCTTGTCGCATAGTGTCGCGTCAGAGACGGGGCTGCCACATGTTGCTGAGGACGTGCGACACCACCCATGCTCAGGAGGGCTAGACCACTGATAGCGTGGGGTGTGGACGAAGAGCCGTCAGCCATTGTAGCAGTAGTAGTGAGCGTGAGGAGTGAGCGTGAGGAGAACTGCTGAGAATACTGATAGGTGCGTTACGCCACAGGGCGCTGCTCACGTTTCTACTGCTCCTCACATGGGCTGTGCGGCACTGAGACCGTAACTTCAAACGGACACCCCGGTCGCGCGGCAGCGTGCCGCCGCCGCGCGACCGAGGCGCAAAGTTCGAGGCGCCATGTACTCAGTTCTTTTTGTACCGTCGTTGTAGGGTCCCGTCTACCTGCTGCGTTTGAAATTGAGTGAAACGTTCTCATTTGAACATTCAACAGAAAACAAAACCTCCATTTTCCAGGTTCGCAGGTCCCTGTCCAGAAAAACTATGAATGATTTCAATGCTATTTTTAGTCTTAAGTAGCTTTGCCTTCCAGGGCCAGGATCGTGTCAGACTCATGTGCGGGAAACGTGGTCTATGACGCAAAAACAATCACAACACTTCATTACAAAATCAAAAGATTGCTTGAAACTAGTTTGAAATCATTGTCACTGCGAGACTGTTTGTAACGCAAACCATGGGGAGTAATACATGAAATCCGTGCAGAATCGACAAAGACGTGCGATAGTGACATCAAGAACATTCAGGATTTCGATGCATCTTCGCTTGATTATTGGGAGTGCCATACGGCGGAGCATCATTGGCTGGTGATAGTGTAATGTCAGAGGAAAATTTGCGGTTTGATAGTGTGGAACTGATTTTTTTCTTACAAACCAACAACACAGACACAATCTCTGAGTAATTCGTGGACCCTGCACGTGCGGGCCGGGCCGCACGCGCAGTGCCGGCGGAAGATGGTCGCCCACGTTCACATCGTCCCTGCGATCGCTGCGGAGCGGCGTGAACCGCGTCGCGCAGTTAACGGGCAACCCGTCAAACGTCGGTACGGTACGAGAATCTCGTACCGTACCGACGTGGCGGCCGGACTGTCTCGGTCTCGTCTCGTCTTGCTCGAGACAACCGAGATTGTCTCGATGACGTGCGGTACAAGACTATGAGACGAGACAAATTCGAAACGAGCGAGATCGAGACTGATCTCGATCTTGATTTAACAGCATTACCCCAAACACTTGCTCTCGAAGGTTGTCCAGAGGCAACTGAAGCTAGCCCCACCATTGAGGCAGACAGCTCTGTTGTGATTTGTGACGTTCCTGTCGACCTGTACAGTTTACTGTGACCACTCGGCCGTGTCCATACTCGTGCAGATCCCTGATGCGGACCCAGGCGGTACCGGTGCGTCGTCCGGTGGCGGACTACCGGCTTGGAGCTGACCGACGGCCGTTCCAGAGCTCTGGACGCTACCCGGGACCTCCTGCAGTTTTTCTGCAGCACGCAGGACTTTATCGGTGGACTGGCCGTGGGCCCGATTTGCATGTTTTTGCATTGTGTTTCTACCGTTCGGTGCCGGATGCATGCATGTGACCAGTCGTAGCGTCCGGCTTGTGATTCTGCACGTCTAGGTTCAGACGGCGTAGCATTATGACATGTGTGTGCAGAGTTACGGCCAAAACAATGGTTTTGGGCCGGTTTTAGGACAGATCTTGCACTGCCGCGTGCGACACCCGCCGTGCGCCGCGGCAGGTACTTATGCCATGGACCTGTCATTTGTCATTCCTCTCTGCAATTGTATTCAGTTTGAGTTTCCTGACACTCTGTCCGTGTCCCAACCCAGACCCTTGCAGTTTTGTCTCAAACTTATGACTGTTGTCACACGCTGACCTGGCGCTGACGCCTAGTGTCACGGCAAGTGGTTAGGAAGGTTCTAGGAATCTTCTCATGGTATCAGAGCAACAAGCCAGAGCTTGTTGTGCTGCACAGCAGAGATGCAGCAATCGCAGCAGCAGTGAGCAGCAGCAGCGGCAACATCACACAACAGCAGCGACAGGTCTTGGGAGGACCCACCAACCTGCGCCATTGCAAGGCGTAGGCCGCAACACCTGCATGAAAGAGGAGTCGTGCAGGAGGGGTGCAGCAGTGTAGCAGCACGCCAGCGCAGCAGCTCCATAGCAGCTGTCCAGCAGCGCAGCAACGGAGCTGGCAGTTTTGACTGCCAAGATTCCTGAACACTTCCCACGCCACTTAGCGTGCTAGCCCAGTTGCTGTTCACTGACGAGGCACTGGCCTGGACAGCTGACTCGCGAGTCACAAGGCAAGGCACGCTGAGGGCAGGGTTGGAACACAGATGGAATGAACCAAGTGTTGGAATCTGAAAGTAATTGCAGAGATAGTTACAACAATGAGCCAAAACCACCTAAATAGCTGGGGTGGCCTGGTGCGCAGTGAGCGCATCCAGGGGCGCGTTTGGCTCCACACGAGGCACACCGTGCCAAATCTGCGCAAATCGCTAGAGTGGCCCGCCGAGGTGGAAAACACTCGCCCGGCCGTAACTTTCTGCACAGGCGTCAGAAAGATGCGCCGTTTGAACCAGAAAGACTAGCGTGACGAGGGGGACGCGTCCGTATCATGCAAGGAAGGTCTCCTCGTGGCACCGGAACATGTCTCCGGGTGCCCGGGTCTCGACCGACGAGCAAGGTACATGACGAAGCACCGGGCAACACCTCACAGGCGCATGCACACACGGGTTCAAGGCTCTGGGTCTCCACGTCACACCGGTGTGACACACCAGGTGCGCGGGTCTCGACCAGCACAACCTCGACCAACATCATCGTGCCAGACTCAAACAAACCACGCTGTCCTCACAGGGGTGTCAGGCCAAAGCCCACACACCAACACCCCCCCTGGGCTGTAGAGCCTGACAACGCGATACCTACATCCACACCTGCACCACAGGGAGATGGCGTCTCAGGGGGTAGGTCTCCTCGTCACACTGGTGGGTCCCACCAAGTATGCGGGTCTGGACCCTCACCACTGTGACCCCTGTCAACCACCGAGCAGCAATGCTGTGTAGAGGGAGGCGTCAGGCCAAGGCCCACACACCAACACCTCCCCTGGGCTGCAGAGCCTGACAACACGAGCAAGCCTGATAGCTGCTCACAACAAGTCAACTGAAGGGGAGAGCAAATCTCCTATGGCAACAACCCCTACAGCACATCAACAGGAAGGACAAGTGTGCGCACGTGGCCTCACCCCACATCGTCGTCACTGTTGTCGTCGTCATCGTCATTGTAGTCGACGCTGGTGTCATCACCTGGTGTTGGGACGAGGGAAAAGCGGAGGGCCTCCTCCAACTACATCGCCTCCCGTATGCGCGCCAGCTGCAGGGTCGCATGCTGCCACACGGACAGCGCAGCGTCGAGACGCGAGTGCAGTTCGTTGAGCTCTGCTGCGGCAGCGGGCCGGCCAGCTGCATCTGCGGCGTGTAGGTGGTCAGTCGCGGAATGAACCTGACGGTGGACCGCCGTCAAGTGTGTGTCGGCGTGAGCCACTGCCTCCTGCATCCTCACCTCCTCGTCGCGCAGGAAGCTCTCCTCGTCAACTGTCGCCTCAGCTGCCGTCTGGCCACCAGCTGCTGGCAGGGGGTCGGTACCACTCAGCGTGTCTGCATCTGCAGCATCTTCACTGGCAGAGGGTGCTCTTACAGAGGCACCGCCTGCTGCGGACACACCGGGCACTCGGGCGTCGGCTGGCCGGGCGTCGGCATCCGTCGGTGTCTCTGCCTCTGCAGCGCTGTCGCTGTCACTGGGACCCTGGACGCCCTGGGGCTCCGCCGAACCGCTTGCCCGCAACCAATCATCCACCTGCTACTGAGCGTACGCCCGTCGCCGACGTGCATCCTGTAGAGACCAGTCCGCAGCCTCAAGACGTGTGTGCACATCCTCTATGCACTCCTCAGCAGCCTGCCGTGCTCGCACATCTGCAGTGTAACAACGGCTGCTGGCCTCTAGGAGCTCAGCTGTGAGACCCCGCATGTGTGCCTCCGCTCGAGCCACGTCTGCCTCCCGCTCGTCGACTGTGAGGCGTAGGCGCTCAGGGACGGGACCCGCAACATGGAGGAGTGTAGCTGGGACGTCGGCTGGAACCGCCATGGTGTCAGCGATGCCAGTCAGAGCAGCAATGAGCCGTAGGTCCGCAGCTCGCTCAGCATCCTCCGTGACAGCTGGGGCAGTGGCCCTGGTCGCAGCGGACGTACCAGCCAGACGTCCAACCAACGTGGTGTCTGCACCACCCGGGGCATCCGCTGCCGGCGTCCTGCCTGTCGCTGCAGCTGCCGTCGCTGCCACTGTCACGACGTCGGTGGCCGTCGACACACTCACTACCCGGACGTCTGCTCCAAGGGGGTCAGCTGGCACCTCCACTGCTACAACGTCAGCTGTAGTCGCCGACTCCATCTCCATCTCCGCGCTTGACTCGGACTCCGCGGCGGACCACTCATCCGCCTCCAACTCTTCCTCTGCACAGAGGGAGCCGCGTCCTGTAGCGCCAGACGTCACATCGCTCCTGTGCTCTCCGGTGGTCGTCGGCAAGCACTCCATCCCCCCCACGACCGACACACCGGCAGAAGCGGAGAGGGGGTGGCACACCACCTCTGAGACCGGGGACGAGATAGTCGGCTCCGCAAGAACGGCTGGCTCTGACTCCGCATCAGACCACGCGTCTATCTCCGACTCCGCGTCGGACCACTCCTCGGATGACTCCTCCTCATAGAGGATGCCCCGACGTGCAGCACCACACGTCTCATCTCTCCTGAGCTCTCCGGTGGTCGTCGGCAGACACTCCATCCCCCCCACGGCCGACACACCGGCAGAAGCTGAGAGGGGGCGACGCACCAACTCCGTGACTGGGGACAAGAGTGTCGGCTCCGTGAGAACGGCTGGCTCTGACTCCGCATCAGACCACGCGTCTGTCTCCGACTCCGCGTCGGACCACTCCTCGGATGACTCGTCCTCCTCACAGAGGATGCCTCGACGTGCAGCACCACACGTCTCATCTCTCTTGAGCTCTCCGGTGGTCGTCGGCAGACACTCCATCCCCCCCACGGCCGACACACCGGCAGAAGCTGAGAGGGGGCGACGCACCAACTCCGTGACTGGGGACAAGAGTGTCGGCTCCGTGAGGACATCTGCCACTGGTACGGCTGCCGCTGCTGTCTGGGCATGTCTAGCCGATCGTGCCATCCGCTGTCGTGNTCCGACTCCGCGTCGGACCACTCCTCGGATGACTCGTCCTCCTCACAGAGGATGCCCCGACGTGCAGCACCACACGTCGCATCTCTCCTGAGCTCTCCGGTGGTCGTCGGCAGACACTCCATCCCCCCCACGGCCGACACACCGGCAGAAGCTGAGAGGGGGCGACGCACCAACTCCGTGACTGGGGACAAGAGTGTCGGCTCCGTGAGGACATCTGCCACTGGTACGGCTGCCGCTGCTGTCTGGGCATGTCTAGCCAAACGTGCCATCCGCTGCCGCGCGCGGCGAGCGCGGGCGCGAGTAGCGCGAGTCGAATGGACACCCGCATAAGCGGAGGAGTCAGAGGTGGGAAGGACTCCGACTAACTCCAGGACAGAGCTGAGGGTGTCAGACGTAGACTGGAGGTCGGCCGCCACGGTATCGTCAGGTGACGTCTCAGACGGGGGCGAGGTCGAGGCCGATGAGGGAGGAGTCGACAGCGGCATGGTGGTGACAGGCCGCTCAGAGACCACATAGTCTGTGAGCTGCTGAACCAGGCGCTTTAACCCCTAAAGCTCCGCGTACAACACTGCCACAGCTCCGCTAAGGGGCGAGACGGCCTCGGCCGAAAACATCTCCGGAACGGGTGGAGGAGAAGATGGGCGGGACTGCATCCAGGGCGGTCTCCACCCGGCAGGGCGCTGGCGACACTGGCGCCATCCATGGTGCCGATCCCCACAGTAGTAGCAGGTGAAGCCGTTGGAGGCCTGAGGCGTATGCCACGGCTGACACTGCCACTGTGGATGAGGTGCCTGCGACGTATGTAAAGCCGGTGCCAACCATGGCGCCGGCTGCGTTCCCTGCCACGCCAGTCTGCTCATCACCAGAGCTCGGCGTGGGTGAGTGCACACGGCACTTGCTCCCGCTGGCACAAGGCCACAGGGGAGGTGAGCGATTGAAGCACAATCTCTCAGATGTGCTGCGGCGCCGTCACACGGGCGACCACCACCGCGCCAGTGGTGCGCTGCTGTGCGACTCAGGTGTGCGACCCCAAGTCGCCTTCGGTGCTGATGCTACACCGGGTGCCGTCGTCAGCCGACGGCTATGGCCTCAAGCCACCTTTGCTGCTGCTGCTACTGCTACAACTCTTGCGGCGAATGCTGCTGCAGTGGTTCCCGTCGTCAGCCGACGGTGGTGGCCTCACGCCACACAAAAAAGAAGAATGAGTAGAAAGATAACAACAATGGCACCACCAATGCTGCCTCTGGGGCTGCTGCTGCCGCGGCTGCTTCAGCTCCGGTCGCCGTCGACAACCGATGGCTGTGGCCTGAGGCCACCTCTGCTGCTGCTGTTGAGGATGTCGCAACTTCTGCAGCTGCCGAGGAACAATCGCTGTGGGAGGCTCCTCGCAAGGTCTCCCATCACGGAAGCGTCCACCGCAGAGTGATGACCACAGAACGCCGTCGCGGAAACCCTTCAGCGCAGAACACCGCCTCCGCAAAATGCCTCCGCGGAACTCCTCCGCGGACCCCCTCCGCGGTACACCTCACCGCGGACGTTCACCGCGAAGCCGTCACCGCGGATCTGTCAACGCGGAGTTGTCACCGTGGATTCGACACCGTTGTTGCAGAACTCCTCTCCGCGAAACCTTATCTCCGAGGAACGCCGGCGCGGAACACTTCCGCGGAACTCCTCCACCGCAGAACACCGCCTCCGCGAAACGCCTTCGCGGAATTCCTCCGCGGACCCCCTTCCGCGGTACACCTCACCGCGGACGTTCACCGCGGAATACCACGGAACCGCCGCGGAACTGCCGCGGAATTCCGCGGTTTTTGCCGTGGAACAGCAGCCCCGGTCGCAAGGAGCTGCAGCCACGGTCACGGACGCGGAACGCGGCGGGAGGCCGCAACTCGACGGAGGTCCGTCGGTGCGTTCCGCAACCACCGCGGAGCTCTCGCGACGGGCGACCGTTGAACGGCCGCGGAGCTATCGCGGACTCGCGATCGCGGAGCACCAGGGGGGATCTCCGGCGGAACACCTTCGTGTTCCAGCTCCGCCGCGGAGCTGTTGCGGAGGAGCACCGCGGATCCCCAGAACGCTGTGGCCCTGCCATGGTACCGTCACCGCGGGGTGTCGCTAGCGGAACGGCACGCGCGATCACGGTAGTTCTGCGGCACTTCAGCGCGTTCCGTGGCGGTCGCGGAGCTGCCGCGTCCGCTGCGGAGAACTGGTCGCCGCGGAGTTTCCGCGGATCGGTCGCGGAATCGTCGCGGATGGGCGCGGAACGGCCGCGGTCGCAGAACGGCCGCGGATATTTTAAGAAAACGGTAGGAAAGGTGGTGGGTCCTCCCAGGACCTTTCGCCGTGACGGTGGGCGCTGCTGCTGCTGCTAATCAAGGCGTCGGCTGGAGTCACTCACTGGTGCCACGGTTGCTGCGCCTCTGCTACGCAGTCGTGCGAGCAATGGCTCGCTGCTCTGATACCATGCCAAGATTCCTGAACACTTCCCACGCCACCTAGCGTGCTAGCCTAGTTGCTGTTCACTGACGAGGCACCGGCCTGGACAGCTGACGCGCGAGTCACAAGGCAAGGCACGCTGAGGGCAGGGTTGGAACACAGATGGAATGAACCAAGTGTTGGAATCTGAAAGTAATTGCAGAGATAGTTACAACAATGAGCCAAAACCACCTAAATAGCTGGGGTGGCCTGGTGCGCAGTGAGCGCATCCAGGGGCGCATTTGGCTCCACATGAGGCACACCGTGCCAAATCTGCGCAAATCGCTAGAGTGGCCCGCCGAGGTGGAAAACACTCGCCCGGCCGTAACTTTCTGCACAGGCGTCAGAAAGACGCGCCGTTTGAACCAGAACGACTAGCGCGACGAGGCGGATGCGTCCGTATCATGCAAGGAAGGTCTCCTTGTGGCACCGGAACATGTCTCCGGGTGCCCGGGTCTCGACCGACGAGCAAGGTACATGACGAAGCACCGGGCAACACGTCACAGGCGCACGCACACAGGGGTTCAAGGCTCTGGGTCTCCACGTCACACCGGTGTGACACACCAGGTGCGCGGGTCTCGACCAGCACAACCTCGACCAACATCATCGTGCCAGACTCAAACAAACCACGCTGTCCTCACAGGGGTGTCAGGCCAAAGCCCACACACCAACATTGACCACAGCAGTAGCAGCAGCAGCAGCAACATCGGCGGCGGCATCAGAAACATCAGCAACAGTAGCCGCCAAAGTGACTTGAGGCCATTGCCGTCAAGCTCGATGGCAGCAGCAGCAGCAGCAGAAAAAACAGCAGCATGCGCCACCGCTGCCCCTGTCCGTGCAACTTCCTAGAAGCCGCACGGACGTGGAGGAACCGCGGACGAAAATCTCGTCAGCCACCACCTACCCGTCGGCACGAGCTTGCCTTGGCTTCAAACGAACGCCGTTTTTGGCGTTTGAGGGTGCGTTGGAAAGCTCTTCTCTCAAGCTCTCCAGAGCTACTATTCACGCTCAGTTTCGTGCTCTGTCGCCACCAGCAAAGACTGAAGTGCACCGCAGATTTGTTTTCTGCTGAAATTCGGGCAGAACAGGGAAAAGTGACGTTTTGCCACTTTTTCCAACTTTTTGCGACCGAAAATTTCACTATCATGTTCAGCACATTCAGGAGCCTCTGTGGTCCAAATTTCGCTTGATTTGGACAACCTTGAATTATTAGTGCCGAAAATTTTAAATTTCAGCACTTAGCCAAATTTCTGGCCGTCAGCAACATACTTAGCCAAATTTTTGGCCGGACAGTCAAACGTTTCCAGCGTCTCAACTCCTCGAGAAAAGCTAACGGTTTGGAAATCCGACAAAATTGACCTGTCGCCCCATGCTGAGCGGCGACATGAGCCTGTCCGACAAGGAAAAGGGACCAGGCGACCCCTCCTCCTCTTCGTCTGGTGTACTGAGTCCACGCTCGCAGTCCATTGAGGACCTGCGAAGCCAGCAGGATGAGATGCGTCGCCTCCAGAGAGAGCAGATTGACGCTATCCACACACTGACTGAGCTTCCGCGTGCTCAGTCCACGGCTCCTCAGCGGGTTTCTGAGGGAGTTGCCGGTGTCGCGTTCTCTACCCAGCAGTCGGCTCAGACACCCGTGACAGGCACTCGACCTTTCCCACCACCTGCTGACCTCCTGGATGATGAGGCACTAATGCCAGGCATTACTCATGATTCCCCAGCTCAGGAGATTCGAGTTCTTCAAGAGCGCCTCCGTCAGCTGCAGACGGGCACCCGATCGCCTCCGTTTTCCCCGATACGATTGTCACCTGACTACCCCGGCGACTATCCACTTCCGGGAGTCTTCCCCGTCTCCCGTCCTCCTCAGCCTGCGGTCGCCCTCCCCACGGAGCGGCAACCCAAGGACTTTGAGACACCACCCCCACGGTAGATCACTGAGGACGGCTTCGACTGCTGGGAGATCCTCTTTCAGGTTTGGGCCACTTCAGAGGGCGTGTGGCCCTACTACCACAGCCACTATCAGTCTATAGACCCAGCACAGGTGCTGACAGCAGCCAGGGCGATGCGCGGCCTCCTCTACGCCATGCCGCGCGAGACCGTCGTCGACTTCCGCCCTTTCCTTGGCGAGTTTGGCACAGGCACCGGCGCCGATCCACGCGGAGGTTGGGATCTGGCCCTATCCCTGCTGGCCGCGAAGACGCACGCCACCCGAGCAGCACACATTCATGCCTTCCACTCTCTCCGTCAGGGGCCTGGAGAGCCTGCAACCGATTACTGGCGACGCGCCATGCGCATCTACACGCGTCTTGGGACCTCCGGAGGCACACAGCTGTGGGCGCTCCGTACGGTGATGCTCAGAGTTCGCCTTGAGTACACTGATATCTTCACACGGTACAGCGACGCCATCCTTGAGCCTTTCTCAACTACTCTCAAGCTTCTCCCTTGGGCGCATCAACTTTTCCTCCAGGTGACTTCAGCCCGTGAGGCAGTCGTGGCCCTTCAGGAGACTGCCCTTGCTGCAGCAGTCGTCCCATCACCACCATCATCCCTCCTGCAGTCTCCTTCATCGTCCATCACGTCCTTTTCTTTCTCCTCCTCTTCGGCCCCGCCCACACCCACTCAGACACAGGGTGTTGCAGCAGCAGCTCAGGGGAAGAAGAAGAAAGGAAAGCGGGGACCAGGTCAGCAGCAGTCACAGCAACAGTCGTCTTCCAGTGGTAGTAGTGGACGTTCCGTTCACTGCTACAACTGTGGCGGCGCACATCGCTACACCGAGTGCCAGCAGCCGCTCGACTGGGCGCGGATGACTCGTGGGCTCCAGGCGGCACACGCTCTCTGTTCCGCGTCCAGCACGTCAGCCTCGACTTCCTCGGGACGCGTGGCAGCCACGACTGCAGCTGTTCCTGCTTCCCCACCGGCGAGTAGCAGTGATCCGGACCCACGCGACCGCACCATCGCCGAGCTTCGTCACCTTCTGGCACTCCGATTTCAGGGAGGTACGAGTGTGTTGTCACAGCCGAGTGATTCACAGACTGGCGGTCCGTCTGTCCATGTGGCTCGGGATGACTCGTGTGACGGGGCACAGTCGGCATGTGATGATGATGGGCCTGACTGTACANCGTTGTACAGTGACGTCCTCCAGTCGTGATGCCGGTGGCACTTGGATCATCGATTCAGGTGCCACTCATCACATGACGTGTCGTCGTAGTGACTTCGTTGTTCTCGGCCCTGTTGCGTCTGTTCGTTCCGTTCGCACCGGCTCTGGTCAGTCCTTGCCAGTCCGGGGTGTTGGGGTCGTGCGCTTCGATGGTCCGTCTGGCCCCTTGTATCTCTCCGAGGTGCTGTTTGTGCCTGACCTTGAGCTCAGTTTGCTTTCTGTACGTGCTTGCACACTGATGGGACTCTCTGTGGAGCACACTGTCGAGTCCGCGACTGTGACTGTGACTGCCATTGACACTCGCAGCATTGTTCAGCGTGCCTCTGTTGTGGATGACCCGTACCGTGTTTCCCGGATTTCTGCCCCTTGCTCCACTTCCCCTTCAACTCGTGTTTTTGTCACTGGTGTTCTGTCTCCTGAGCACCAGCGATTGCTTCATCGCCGTCTGTGTCATGTAGGCTCCGACACTGTGTCGAAGCTCATTCGGACACAGCCCGCTCTCGGTCTTGATGCGGCTTCTTTCGAGAAGCCGCCCAAGATCGACTACCTTTTCTGCGCCCAGGGTAAGATGCATCGCTGCACCTACCCTGACTCACGATCTCGCGCACTTTGCCCTCTTGTGCTCGTCCATTCGGACCTTCTTGGTCCTCTTCCTGTCAAGTCTATGTCCGATAGGGGTCGATACGTCCTGACGCTGACTGATGACTTCACCCGGATGCGGTGGGTCTACAGCCTGCGCCAGAAGAGTGACGCCGCTCTCGCGGTTCGCCTCTGGCTAGTGATGGCTGAGCGTCAGTCCCGCCACACGCTGCACACTTTCCGATCGGATCGTGGCGGCGAGATTCTCGGCAAGATGGATAGCTTCTTCGCTGAGCACGGGATTTTTCACTAGGTCTCCGCTCCTGCTACTCCTCAGCGGAACAGTGTTTCTGAGCGTTGGAACCGCACCATGGAGGATGCGGTTCGCGCTATGCGGTCTGAGTGCGGTCTCCCAGAGTCCTTCACATTTGAGGGCTTTGCCTACATGACGTGGGTCTGGAACCGCCTCCCGCACGGTCCTCTTCCGGACCACGTTACACCGTATGAGCTCTGGTTCGACCATCGTGCTGACTGTTTGTCTCGCTCGTGTCTGGGGGTCCTTGGCTTCCGTGTGGTACACCGAGGACCAGCAGGGGTCCAAGGTCTCACCGCGAGGTCGTTTGTGTGCCTTCGTCGGCATCTCCCCGCGATCGAAAGCCTGACGATTTTGGGACCTTACCCGTCGTCGCATTATCGAGTCACGTGACGTGCTCTTCTTTGAGTCCCTCACCTACCATGATCTAACGTCGATTACGTCGCTGTCTGTCACGCACATCCCTACATGTGAGGTTTCTCACCGGATGGGGGAGTCTTTGCCTGCGAACACCCCTCGTCAGGCTGATGTGTCCGTTCGAGCTCCCTCCACTTCACGGTCTCCGGCTCTTGATGACCCAGCGATCATCGCTTTCGGCCCAGAGACCTCTCCAGCACCACCGGTTTCTAACCCGGTTCCCTCGCCTCCCTCCGGTACCCATGATCCTACACATGAACGTACTCCTGTGTCCGCCGGTACTCCTGCCTCTGTGTGTGGTCCTGCCTCATTTGTCCCTACTGCCACACCGAGTCCCGTGTCTCCCACACACGCCCCTCCTCGCACGACATCACCAGCTCCCTTGGCTCAGCTCTTCCCGACTGTGACTGTGCCCGTTCCTGAGCGTGAGGTGCGCCCCTCGAGCCCGGGTTACTCCCATGAGCCTGGCGGTTGTTTTCGACCATTGGACTCCGGAGCTCAGCGAGCGTCTGGTCCTACACCCAAGCGCTCCACTCGCAGCGTCGCGAGTGGTGACCCTGGCACAAAGACCCTAGGCCTGAGTGTCCGCACTGAGCACACAGAGGAACATCCAGCGTGTCCAGTAGGGCACGACCTCGTCACTCGCGAGTTCCACATCGCTTGTGATGCAGCAACCGATCTTGTGGTTGTCAGACCTAGCACTGAGGCGTGTGCTCTTGCCACGCAGAGCTCTCCTGCTTTGGCGCCTGAACCGGGTACATTGAGGGAAGCTCTCTCATCACAGGATGCCTACGCTTGGCGTGCTGCCTGCGAGGATGAGCTTCGCGCCATCCGAGAGCACACAGTTTACGAGCTAGTCAACCTTCCACCTGGAAGGAAGGCTATTCAGGTCAAGTGGGTCTTTTGTAAGAAAGTGAAGCCAGATGGCTCACTAGAACGCCACAAGGCTCGCTTGGTCGTCAAGGGGTACTCTCAGATTGAGGGCATCCATTACACTGACACCTTTGCCCCTGTCGGCCGTATGACCTCAGCTCGAGCTCTGTTCGGTGTAGTGGCTCAGCATGACTGGAAACTACACCAAATGGATATGAACAATGCGTTCCTCCATGGCTCTCTGGATGAGGAGATCTACGTGGCTCAGCCACCCGGTTTTGAGGATGGCGACAAGTTCTAGCGCTTGCGCAAGTCCTTGTACGGCCTCAAGCAATCTCCTCGGTGTTGGAACCAGGAGATCACCGGCACCCTGACTCGTGCGGGATATGTACAGAGCGAGGCAGATCCCTCTCTCTTCATCCGCCGGACGCCTGAGCGGTTCACTACCATCCTCGTCTATGTCGACGACCTTTTGATCGCGTCTCCTTCACTGGAGGCCGTGAAGGAGGCCAAGGCCTTCCTCCAGACTGCTTACAGGATGAAGGACCATGGTCCTACAGCGGTGTTTCTCGGCATGGAGATCGTACGAGACCGCAGACATTGTACTCTACTACTGCACCAGGCCCGATACGCACGCGTTGTGGGGGAGCGCTTCAGCGATCTCCTCGGCGCAGTGCCCACGGCTTCCACACCCCTCACACCCGACGGGCAAGATGCCCTGAAGGTGGACGATCCCACACAGCTGGGAGAGACAGTGGATGTGACCTTGTACCTCCGTCTCATCGGATCCCTGATGTACCTGGCCACTACCACACGTCCGGACATCGCATTCGCCGTCAACCTCCTTGCCCAATTTTCGCAAGCTCCACGTGCTAGAGCCCTTCATGCGGCTGTGCGAGTGGTGCGGTACGTGGTCTCCACACCGTACCTCGGACTCTGCTTTCGCCGGCAGTGTTCGGTGGTCCTTGATGGCTACACCGACAGCGACTGGGCCAAGAGCCCAGACGGATGCAGTCGCACCGGTTACGTGTTCCTGCTTGGTGGTACCGCTGTGTCCTGGCGCAGCGAGAAGCAGGGCTGCATTGCACGTAGCTCATCAGAGGCAGAGTATGTCGCTTTGGGAGCAGGGACTGCTGAGGCGGTATGGCTGCAGCGTCTGTTCCTTGAGCTGGGTCAGTCAGTACCCGCCATTGTGCTTCGTTGCGACAACCAGAGTGCTCTTGCTATTTCGGAGAACTCTAGTGTCTTCCATGCTCGCACGAAGTACATTGCAGTAGAGCATCACTTTGTGCGTGACTTGGTGGAGCGACACGTGATCTCCGTCATTTGGGTTGGTATTGACATGCAGCGTGCTGACTTCTTGAAGAAGGCACTGGCACGTGGAAAGTTCCTGGTGGCCATTCGTTCTGTCGGGCTTCGCCCCTTGCCTGAGAGTGGTTGAGTGTGGGGTGTTGTGGTGGCCATTCACTACGTTGCTGCACGCGTTGTTGTACTCGTTTCAGTGCTCCACGTGTATGGACATGCGTACCATCGGGTCATGGGGGAGTGTTGTGATTTGTGACGTTCCTGTTGACCTGTACAGTTTACTGTGACCACTCGGCCATTTCCATACTCGTGCAGATCCCTGATGCGGACCCAGGCGGTACCGGTGCGTCGTCCGGTGGCGGACTACCGGCTTGGAGCTGACCGACGGCCGTTCCAGAGCTCTGGACGCTACCCGGGACCTCCTGTAGTTTTTCTGCAGCACGCAGGACTTTATCGGTGGACTGGCCGTGGGCCCGATATGCATGTTTTTGCATTGTGTTTCCACCGTTCGGTGCCGGATGCATGCATGTGACCAGTCGTAGCGACCGGCTTGTGATTCTGCACGTTTAGGTTTAGACGACGTAGCATTCTGACATGTGTGCGCAGAGTTACGGCCAAAACAGTGGTTTTGGGCCGGTTTTAGGACAGATCTTGCACTGCCGCGTGCGACACCCGCCGTGCGCCGCGGCAGGTACTTATGCCATGGACCTGTCATTTGTCATTCCTCTCTGCAATTATATTCAGTTTGAGTTTCTTGACACTCTGTCCGTGTCCCAACCCAGACCCTTGCAGATTTGTCTCAAACTTGTGACTGTTGTCACACACTGACCTGGCGCTGACGCCTAGTGTCACGGCAAGTGGTTGCTTAAGTCAGCTGCCCCCTCAGTCTGCTGCTCTAGAGTCTAAGTCAGGAAGCTCTGGATTTGTTACTCAGAAATGCGCGCGCCAGTGTTAGCGCCAGAAAGCAGCTGAAAACTGTAAGTGACTGATTAGGAATGAAGAATGAGCAACAATGGGAGACGCCTCCAAGTTCCAGGCCCCCCCCAGGTCTGTAGAGCTTGTTACTCATCTAACCAGCCAATCAGGAAATAGACCTATTTTCTGGCAGGCAGGGTTTTCTCGGTGAGTCCTACCAGACAGCCGACAGCCCAAAACCCGGGCGTCGTCCGTTTTGCCTGAAAACTGGACCATACCATAATACCGACGTTGCGAACGCAATCGTGCGGTCAGAAACAGCTGGAAAAATAGTAGCGAGGAGTTATGGCTGCCCGAACCCAGGGAGTGCCTACGATGGTCCATGATGCCAAACAGGGCCATGCAACATGCAACAAGCATCCTAGGCAGAGCATGACGATGCAGACGCGATGGGACGCGCTGGACGCATGCAGACAGCAACTGCGGTGGCAGTGACCGCCGGCAGCACGACCGCCAAGGAGGCCTGCCGATGGAGCTGAGCACGTCACCAGAGAGAGGAGGCTCCAGCGAACTGCGAGAAGACCTCAGCGTGCGTCGGCTCCACCGGACGACACTCCATCAACGTCGAGTCTCACCGTCAGTCATCTGTACGCCAATGTACACAAGCCGGGAGGAAACAACAGAGCGCAATGAGGGATGCGCAAAAAACCAACACTCCCCCATGACTCACAGGCGTGGTGCACATGGGCGGACAAGGACACGGTCAATATCCAGACTCCCCCAGGGCAAGCAGAGACGTAGGCAAAGACAAAGAGGGCAACTCACGGATGCACGCCGACTGAACTCACAGCCTTCTTGAACGAGTCCCGCTTCAGTGCCTTGGTCAGGAAGTCGGCCAGCTACCGTGCTGTCTCAACCCACACGATGCTAATGCTGCCGTCATGCAACAACGAACGCACATAGTGATACTCAACATTGATGTGCTTTGTGCGTGTGTGATGCACGCCGTCATTGTCGGCGATGGCCATGGCACTCTCATTGTCACAATGCAGGGTGACGGATGCGACAGACTGACGCAACTCGGATAACAAACGACGCAGCCACACACTCTCACACGCGCCTGAGCCAAGGGCCACGTACTCAGCCTTAGCAATGCTGCGTGCAATGCATCCCTGCTTGCCACTACGCCATGACACAGCTGTGCCGCCAACCAGAAAGATCCAGCCCGTGCGACTCTTACCGTCCGGACTGCCGACCCAGTTGCTGTCGGTGTATCCCACTGCGACGACGGACGGCTGACGGCGGAACATAAGACCTCGCCGAGGGGTCGAGACGACATAGCGCAGCACTCGGATCGCGGCCTCAAAGTGGAGGTGATGCGGCTCCTGAGAGAACTAGGTGAGGAGGTTGACGGCGAACGCGATGTTTGGACGCGTCGTCATCGCTAAGAACATCAGTGACCCGATGACACGCAGATACGTGGTCACATCAACTAGCTCCCCCACAACAACTGGGTCAGGACTTCTCAACTTCAACTAGCCACCGGTGACATGGGTGAAGATGTGCTAGGCACAAGGGGTAGGTCCTCGGCGAAGCGAGTGGACAGGGTCTGCACATAGGCAGCCTGGTGAACATGCAGGATGCCCTGTGAGCGATCATGCTCGAGCTCCATGCCCAGGAAGACTCGAGCGGACCCGAGATCCTTCACCTGGTAGGTGGCGTGCAGCAAGTCCTTGACACGCTGGATGGCGGCCGTGTCTGGCGACGCGATGAGGAGATCGTCGACGTAGACCAGAACTACGGCGAAGGTCTGACCCCGCGGGCTGACGAACAGGGCAGGATCAGCGGTGCTGCGCTGGAGGCCGCCACGGAGGAGCGTGCTGCTAATCTCCTGATTCCAGCACCGAGGTGACTGCTTCAGGCCATAGAGGGCCTTCCGCAGCCGCCAAACACTCCCAATGCCGTCGTCAAAGCCTGGGGGCTGCACCATGTAAAGCTCCTCACCCTCTAGTGAGCCATGGAGGAACGCGTTGCTCACGTCCATCTGATGCAGCTCCCACCCATGCTGGGCAACCAGGCTGAAGAGTGCCCGGCTAGTGGAGAACCGACCGATTGGGGCGAAGATCTGGTCGTAATCGACCCCAGGGACCTGAGCAAACCCCTTTGCTGTGAGGCGGGCCTTGTACTTGTCCAAGGACCCGTCAGGCTTCTACTTGTGCCGAAAGACCCACTTGGCACCAATGGCCTTCCGACCTGGAGGGAGGTCGACGAGGTCATACACGTGGTGCTGCCGGATAGCAGCGAGCTCCTCGGCGCAGGCATCATCCCAGTGTGTGGCCTCAGGAGAGGCTCGAGCCTCGCGTAGGGTGGCTGGGTCCTCCGGGCGTGCTGTGGACCGGACTGAGAGGGCGTGTGCCTCACAAGCTCCAGGTGGGATCCGGGCAAGTGTAGCCACAACAGCATGCCGATGCTCGTGATGAAGCATGGCGTAGCCCAGTGCAGAGCACGGGTGAAGGTCTGCGAGGATGGCTGAAATGGTCAGACCGAGAGCCTTCGTGCCAGGGTCCCCACTCACGACCGTGGGAGTGGAGGAGACACGTGGAGCCACAGGGGGTCGAGGCACCGCGGGACGCGGTGCGACGGTCTGCGGGCTCACTGTCGGCCGAGGTCGGAGGCTGCCGCCTGGGCCACGTGTGTAGCGCGGTCGGGCAGGAGATGGCACTGGGTCCGACGGGCCAATGGAGGCGGATGGGGCTACTGGCCCGGAGGAGTCAGTGGACGCGAC
>SZWC01007031.1:83861-95994 GCA_023375785.1 Penium margaritaceum
AGGGGGTCGAGGCGCCGCGGGACGCGGTGCGACGGTCTGCGCGCTCACTGTCGGCCGAGGTCGGAGGCTGCCGCCTGGGCCACGTGTGTAGCGCGGTCGGGCAGGAGATGGCACTGGGTCCGACGGGCCAATGGAGGCGGATGGGGCTACTGGCCCGGAGGAGTCAGTGGACGCGACTGGAGCAGATGGTCCGGAGAGGCCAGCGGACGCGATGGGAGCTGCCAGCCCAGAGGGGCCAGCAGACGCGACTGGGGCTGTCGACCCGGAGGGGCCATTGGAGGCGACTGGGGTTGTCGGCCCAGAGGAGCCAGCGGACACAACAGGCGCTGCTAGCCCGGAGGGGCTAGTGGACGCAACTGGGGCTGTTGACCCGGAGGGGCCAGCGGACACAGAAGGCGCTGCTGGCCCGGAGGGGCCGACGGGCGCGACAGGGGCTGCTGGTCCGGAGGGGCCAGCGGACACGACAGGCGCTGCTGGCCCTGAGGGGCCAGCGGACGCTACGGGGGCAGCTGGCTCGGAGGGGCCAGTGGACGCGGCTGGGACTGCTGGCCCGGAGGGGCCAGCGGACACAACTGGGATTGTTGGCCCGGGAGGGCCAAAGGACGCGACAGGGGCTACCGGCTCAGAGGGACGGAGTGATGTGTCACCCGGATGCGACAGGACGGAGGACGGACTCACCACTCCCCCACGCGATGGGACGGACACGGACGCGCCGGAGCGGATGAGGTCGCGGGGAAACAGATCCTCGAAGAAGAGGGTATCGCAGGACTCGACGATGCAATGGCGGGATGGGTCCCAGAAGCGCAAGGCCTTGGACTGACGGGATACACCGAGAAAGGTGCAGGGGCGTCCGCGGGGCGCGAGCTTGCCGCCCTGTTGTGGGGCGGGCAGCCACACAATGGACACGAAGCCCCAGACGCGAGCCGGGCATAGGTCAGCGCGCCGACCGCACCAGTGCTGGTAGGGCGTGGACTGGCGGGGAAGGGGACCGTGGGGGATCCGGTTCCGGACCCAGGTCATGTAGGCCATGGCTTCAAAGTAGAAGCCATCGAAGAGACCGGGCTCGACCCGCATGGTGCGGACGGCATCGGCCATGGTGCGGTTCCACCGCTCGGAGACGCCGTTCTGGGCGGGCGTGTATGGCGCAGATGTCTCATGGCGGATCCCGCGGGAGGCGAGGAAGGTTGTGGCCTCACCCATGTACTCTCCACCGCGATCGGAGCGAAAGCGGCGAAGAGAGCGGCCACACTCGCGCTCCGCGAGGACAAGCCAGTCCTGAATGGCTCGGGCGACATCACTCTTCTGCCAGAGGCAGAAGACCCAGCGGTAGCGAGAATAGTCGTCCGTAAGGGTGAGGACATAGCGGCCACGCTCGCCGACGGACTCGGTGGAGAGAGGACCCATGACGTCCGAGTGGATAAGGTCAAGAGGGGCGGATGCACGGGAGGAAGACAAGGGGTACGAGGACCGGTGCATCTTCCCCTGAGCGCAGTCAACGCACTCAGTGGGGCACGGGAGAGGGAAAGTCTCCGGGTCAAGGCCCTTGGCCGGCTGGGTGCGAAGCATGCTCTCTACGGCGGCAGAGTGGACGTGGCAAAGGCGGCGGTGCAAGAGGCGTGTGTGCTGAGGAGAAAGCGTACTGGTGACAAACACATGGCCTGTGGCGGCCGACGGGGAGGAGACGGGAGTAGAAGAGGAGAGGCGAGGAACATGCCATAGGTTGCCACGGGCGGTGGCGTGCAGGACGACAAGACCAGACGGACGCAACGACACATTGCCAACACCACGCGAGTGCACAACGTCCATGCTCATGCGGTCGAGGGCAGTCACGGACAGGAGGCTCAGCTCGAGACCAGGGACGAAGAGGACATCGGTCAGAAAGACGTCACCGGCAGGACCATGGAAACGAATGACGCCAACACTACGGACAGGCAACACTTGTCAGGAACCCGTCCGGACACGGGAGACATCGCCTACAGGACCGAGCATACTGAAGGCCTCACGAGAGGCCGTCATGTGATGCGTAGCCCCGGAGTCAATGATCCAGGTCTCAGTAGGGTCCTGGACAGGAGTCGCAAGATCGCTAACGGTCACATGGCAGCAGGCGAGGGACGCGGACGCGGTAGAAGGACGCACGAAACGAGACTGCCAGTCGTCAAGCCAAGCAATGTCGTCAAGGAGGGGGGTGGAGGAGACCACGGGAGACGACGAGACAGACAAGGAGACGGGACACGACCGCAGCTCAGTCTCAGTCATGCAGGGCTGGGCGGGAGCACAGGAGGTGACACAACTCGCACTTCCCTGGGGAGGAGGGCGAGGCAGGCCAAGCTTGAGTGCGATGAACTGCTCCAGCTGACGCTCACGGGAGGACGGCACGAGAGTGTAGACGGAGTGCGGATTGACGGCGCCGGAGCCCGGGTAGTAGGAGAACTGCGCTGGTGAAGGGAGCGGAGGAGCCGACGGCTTTGGGTAGTACTGCTACGGCGCGGGTGTCTACGGGACAGGCGGTGCTGCCCGAGTTGCAGAGCCGCTGGACGAGGTCAGAGTGGAAGGGCCAGCAGCGGCGACGGCGGCAGAGGCGAGGCGATGCTCCCGCTGGCGCCGCATGGTAGCAATGACGCGCGCCTCGTCCGTCGAGAGAGGGCACGTGTACCACCCGTGCCCGGGCTGACCACAGTTGTGGCAGACCGAGCCACCACTGCTGGATCCGGTCGACGACTGCTGCTGCTGCTGCTGCGGCAGACCCATGCCTTTCTTGTTCTGGCTCTTCTTCTTCTTCCCCGACGACGATGAGGTAGCTGCGGCGGGGGAGGCAACGGCCACGGAGGCAACGACAGGGGAGGCGACAGTAGGGGAGGTGACGGCAGGGGGTGCAAGCGCCTCCGTGCGATGGAGCTGAGACTCCTGGCGAGCTTCCTCAATGCGGAGGAAGAGCTCGTATGCCCAGGGCATGAGGGTACCCTGGGTCGCCATGGTGGAGAGGACGTCCTGGGGGTAGTATACGAAGACGTCTGCGTAGTCGCTAGTGGCGCCGCGCTTGATGGTGAGGAGCGCGGACAGAGGGGACGGAGCAGATGTGCCGAGACGACGGAGGATGTCCTCCGCCCGCTGCCAGTAGGCAGTGACCGTCTCGGTCTCCCCCATGTGCAGGGAGTTGAACTCCCGGAGCAGACGGCTGATCTCAGCGTCGCTGGACAGGCGATGGGGCCTGGTGAGGACGTGCCAGGCGGCTGCAGGGTCAGGGATGTCGCCAACCGTGACGTCGCCGAGGAAAGGCTCTAAGGCCAAGCCGGAAGCTGGAGGGGCGACTGGGACAAGGGCACGGACGGCGTGACCAGCGTCATACAACTGGTCGGCCTGGGTGGAGTCGTAAGGGAGGGTGTAGTATGCCCACAGGCCCTCACGCTGCGCCGAGATCCGGAAGCTGAGCTCCCAGCTCCTGAAATGCTCGCCGGCCTGAAGAGGCGGCGGCGGCGTCTCAAATTCCTTCTGCCTGCGGCCGGCACACGGAGTGGGGCCAAGGACGGAAGTGACTGTCTGCCGCTGGCGCTGAGTCTGCTGCTGTGCCAGGTAGTACGTGGCAGCAGACACAGCTGGGCTGGCGTGCCCTGGAGGGACGAATGACGGTAGACCACTGGTGGCAGTCCGGGCGGCTACCGGCTGTAGCGCTGCAAGCTGCTGCATCAAGGCGGCGAGCTGTTGCTGAAGAGCAGCAAGGGGGTCAGGATTGCTGCCGACGACACCAGTGGGCTGCAGCTACAGCAGCTGCTGCTACTGCTGCAGCGGCGGCTGCTGCTGCTGCTGCTGCGGCTGCTGCTGCTGCTGCTGCGACTGCTGCTGCTGCTGCTACTGCAGCAGCTACTGCTGTTGCTGCTGCTGCTGTAGGCGCTGCAAGAAAGGAGGGGTAGGGGTCCCCCCAACAGAGGAGGACCCCTCCTCACTTGTGGTACCTTCCATGGTGTGGTGTCCCTTGTTTTTGATTTTGTTTTTTTTTGTGTTGTCTTTGCTGATAACAGCAGGGGTGGTGGGAGTTCTACCCACCCCTTGGATTGCCTTCCTCCTTCCCTTTCTCCCCTCCCTTTGTTTTTCTTTTGTTGATGACGTTAGTAGTGACGTCAGCAGTGACGTCAGCAGCGGGATGCTGACGTCAGCAGTGGGGGTTGTTGGGGCCGCCGCTGTTGCTGTTGCTGGTGCTGCTGCAGACGCTGCAGCTGCTGCTGTTGCTGTTGCTGCTGCTGCTACTACTGCTACTGCGGCTGTTGGTGCTGCTGCCGCTGCGGCTGCGGCTGCTGCTGCTGCTAATGCAGGTGCTGCTACAGCTGTTGCTGTGGCTGCTACTGCTGCTGCTGCTGTGACTGTAGCTGTTGCTGCTGCTGCGGCTGCCGCTGCTGCTGCGGCTGTGGTTGCTGTGGCTGTAGTTGCAGCTGCAGCGGCGGCTGCTACGAGCTGCCGCGGCTGAGGAGGCTCTTGTGGCTTGCTGCTGCTACTGCGCGCTGCTGCAGCTGCTGCGGGCTGCAGCTGCTGCTCGCTGCTGCTCCGGGCCTCAGCAGCAGGCTGCTGCTGCGAGCTGCGGGATGGGCTTCTCTTTTTTCTTTCTTTTCTTTTCTGTCACAGCGAGCAGCAGCCCGCTGTCTACTGCGAGCAGCGGGCTGCTGCTTGCAGGCAGCAGCGAGCTGCTGCTCGCTGCTCGCTTGCGGCTGCTGGCTGCGGCTGCTGGCTGCGGCTGCTGGCTGCGGCTGCTGCAGCCCGCAGCTGCTGCAGCACGCTACTGCTGCGGCTGCTGGCTGCGGCTGCTGGCTGTGGCTGCTGCTGCTGCGGGCTATTGCGAGCTGCTGCTTCAGCCTGCTGCTGCTGCTGCACGCAGCTGCTGTCGGCTGTTGCTGCCACTGCTCGCTGCCGTTGCCTACGGCTGCCGCTGCTGCTGCTGCAAGCTGGTGCCAAACACTGCACCTGGGTGACGTTGCCGCGTGCGCCGTCGCCCACGGGTGTCGGACGCCGCCTGCCGCTCACCTCCTCGCGTCACGCGTGGGGGTCAGTGCTGCCGAAAACAATTCGGCAGCATTTCCCCTGGCCCGGTGGCCGTGGGAAAAAATCTGACGCCGCTACCAGGAGGGTCAATGCTGCCAGGAAAAATCAGGCAGCATTTCTACTGCACAGGCGCGTATGGGGGTTCGCCGGCGTTGCCTGGCACCTGTTCGTCAGTCTTGTGCTGCTGCTGCTACGCTCTGGCTCTGATACCAAGAAGGAAAAGCCTAGGCAGTAGGTTGGGACAGCAGCGTTGTCGATGCAGCGTGCGGGCTTCCACGCTCGTTGCTTAAGTCAGCTGCCCCCTCAGTCTGCTGCTCTAGAGTCTAAGTCTGGAAGCTCTGGGTTTGTTACTTAGAAATGCGCACGCCAGTGTTAGCGCCAGAAAGCAGCTGAAAATTGTAAGTGACTGATTGGGAATGAAGAATGAGCAACAATGGGAGACCCCTCCAAGTTCTAGGCCCCCCCCCCAGCTCTGTAGAGCTTGTTACTCAGCTAACCAGCCAATCAGGAAATAGACCTATTTTCTGGCAGGCAGGGTTTTCTCGGTGAGCCCTACCAGACAGCCGACAGCCCAAAACCCGGGCGTCGTCCGTTTTGCCTGAAAACTGGACCATACCATAATACCGACGCTGCAAACGCAGTCGTGCGGTCAGAAACAGCTAGAAAAATAGTAGCGAGGAGTTATGGCTGCCCGAACCCAGGGAGTGCCTACGATGGTCCATGATGCCGAACAGGGCCATGCAACATGCAACAAGCATCCTAGGCAGAGCATGACGATGCAGACGCGATGGGACGCGCTGGACGCATGCAGACAGCAACAACGGTGGCAGTGACCGCCAAGGAGGCCTGCCGATGGAGTTGAGCACGTCGCCGGAGAGAGGAGGCTCCAGCGAACTGCGAGAAGACCTCAGCGTGCGTCGGCTCCACCGGACGACACTCCATCAACGTCGAGTCTCACCGTCAGTCATCTGCACGCCGATGTACACAAGCCGGGAGGAAACAACAGAGCGCAATGAGGGATGCGTAAAAAACCAACAGTTAAGAAGGTTTTAGGAAACTTCTTGTTGGTTTGTGTGGCTTCCACCCGTCACGACCGACATTGCTAGTTTACCGATATACCCACATTCGGGGTATATGGCAGAGGAGGGCGTGACGACACGACGGGCCTCCGGACTGCACCGAGACTTCTCGAGTACCTACGACAGCGCCGGCGAGACGCGGTCGATGCGTTCCGGCAGCCATGTGGGCTTGTCAGGAGGTAGGAGAGTTTTCTCGGTGGGTTGAGACCCGCGCACCCGGTTGACTGTACCAGTGCGACGAGGAGACCCGATGGCTGTTGTGGGGCTTCCGATGTTCGGAAAGCCGTCTGTGACGTCTGGACGTTGATTCCGAGATTTTTTGGCACTGCTCATATTTTCTCGGTGGTCGAGACCCGGGCACTCGGAGAGCTGTTCCGGTGCCTCGAGGAGACCACCTTTGTTGCTCTCGTGGCGTATGCAGTGTGTTCTCCCTGTTGACTCATTTGGGTTCAACAGGGGTGACGGGGCCCGGTGCGGTTAGCTGTCGGCGTCCCTATATAAGCCCGCTAGGGGCTCATTTGTAAACTCTCCTTGTTCTTTGTATTCAGCGTTCCAGACTTAGCCAAATTCTTGCCGTCTTGCATCACACTCACACTTAGAGATCATGTTCGTTATTGCATGGGCCTGCATGCCCTTAAAATTATTTCCAATTTGGTATCAGAGCGCAGGCGGGCGTGTGAGCGGCAAAAGCAGTAGCACTGGGCGGAACGCTAAGAGAACGCGCCACGTGGCGCAATGCCGGCAGCAGCGTGAGGGAGCGCGAAGCGACTGCACGTGAACTCTCACAGGGACGGTGAGAAGCAGCAGAAGCAGCAGCAGCAGCAGCACGCGTTGGCAGCACAAGCGTGCACGAGCAGCAGCAGCTGGCAGCCGTGGCAGTGCGAGCAGCAGCAGCGAGCAGAAGCAGCAGCAAGCAGCGACGCAGCAGTAGCAGAAGCAGTAGCAGCGGCAGCAGCAGCTTTAGTAGCAGCAGCAGCAGCTTTAGCAGCAGCAGCAGCAGCAGCCGCAGCAACAGCAGCAGCGTGCAGAGCGAAAGGAAAAAAAAACAGAAGCAGCAGTGGCGGCAGCATCAAGCAGCAGCAGCAGCGTGCACCTGCAGCAGCCGCGGCGGCAGCAGCAAGCAGCAGCGGCAGCTGCTGCATAGAGCAACAGGAGCAGCAGCTACTGCAGCAACGGCGGCAACAGAAGGAGAGTGCAGCAACAACAGCCGCGGCGGCAGCAGCAAGCAGCAACAGCAGTTGCTGCGCAAAGTAGCAGCAGCAGCAGAAGCAGCAGCAGCAACAGAAGCAGCAGGAGCAGCAGAAGCAGCAGCAGCAGCAACAGCAACCGTAGCAGCTGCACCTGCCGCTGCAGCTACTGCTGCCGCTGCGAGGAGGGCCTCGCAGGCGTCCTCTGATCGGGGGGGCCCTCCGAGGGGGCCCCGCTCGCACCCCCCCCCTCCCTTCCTCCTCTTCTTAGGGGGGCCCTCGGAGGGCCTTGCCGAGCCCCTCCGAGGGACCCTTTGGAGGGGACCCGTCGGCCTCGTGGGCCCCCTCGGCCCCGTCGGCCCTGTCGGCCGACCGACGGAGGGGCCGGGTCAGAGGGGCGGACAGGACCCCCCCCCTTCGCTCCCTCCTCCCCCCCCCACACCCACTCGCTAACTCGCTCGCTCAGCAAGCGAGCGTGCACGGGAGGGAGAGCCGGACAGGCCGGATACCCCCCCCCTCATTTTCTCCGTTCGCCCACCTTCCGGGCAATCGAGAAAAGGGGGGGGCGAGTAACAAAGGGTACAAAAAGGGGTACGCCAAGAAGAAAAAAAGAAAAAAAAGAAGGAATAAAAAAAAGAGAAAGGCAAGGGCTTCAGGCGAGCAGAGGGGAGAACCAAAACAAAAAAATCGGGTGGAGGGTGAGGGCAAAGAAAAGAAAAAACAAAAAAGGGGGCCTGCGGACTAGAGAATAACGACAAAAAAGGGGGTCATCTTTCAACTACCACCACTGCAACAGCCGCGGCTTCATAGCTGCAGTAGCAGCATCAGGCGATGGAGTGTCGACGACTACTTAGTGCGGCGGCTGCACGAGAGCTTGCACTTTCGCCTTCAGAGCCGACAGCGGACTGTCGTCGGCAGCGTTCTCCGCTTCGAGATGCGTCGTGGACTGGCGTCCTCCTGGGGCCCGTGGATTGGTGTGCGCACTTCAACCCGAAGGATCGACGGCGGATTCGAGTCTTACCAGCTCCGAGGGCTGGGTCGTCTACCGCTTGGAGCAGCCGCCACACCTGTAGCCGCCACCCCCTCTCGTCTTGGAGCAGTCTTCGCTCCATTAGTGGCAGCAGCATTAGTGGCCGCAGTTAGTCGGACTGTAGTCTCCGGGCGGGCTGTGGTAGTGCAGCTCTTCCCGTCTGGTCACGTTTGCTGACCCGGACGCCGTGACTTCCAGGAGTGACAGTACCTACTGGCCTCATTCTCTCCCGTTGCTTGGTGTTTACGACCGGGAGTAGGTGCCCTCGGTGCCTATCCATCGTCCAGCGCACGAGATGAGTGCGCGGACATCTCAGCAGGCGCTTCGCGCGTTCGCCTGCTTCTACTGTGGTGATGGACGTCATGGTTGGCGTCGCTTTTGGACGCGCCCTCCCGGCTGGCATCCACCTTGGCTACAGCCTCGTCCGAGCCTGCGTCCTCCACAGCATACGGATCTGCCGGCGTTGGTAGATCCCCTAGCAGGGCCTCTGGCGAGCATATTCGCCGAGATCCACGGCCTGCGACACACGGTGCAGCGGCTTTGTGACCTCGTTGTCACTGAGCGTGCTTCTGCTACTCGTTCGTCGACGGCCTCTTCGACCACATCTCCTCTTTCTTCATCCGATGGTGTCCCTTCTGCTTCACCTGCCAGCCAATCCCAGGCTGCCACCATCCTTTCGCTCCTCCACTCTGCTGTGACCACGCCGCCACCCCGCGATGAGTTGTCTTCCAGCAGTCGTTTCAGTTGAGTGACTCTCCGACGTCGTCGTCAGCGCTCCGCACGGCGTGCTCGCGCCGGTGTTGATACATCCTCCACCTCCTCGGCCTCCGTTGCTGTACCTGTCGAGGGGGAGTGTGGTCACCGCGCATCGCGTGATGTGACAGTACCGACAGTATCCGCAGTCGCGTCGGGCCGTGCTGCCCGAGGGTCAGTACAGGTAGACTCAGATGATACGGTGACAGCACATCGCGTGGAGTCTGATCCCGACATGGAGGTCATGGTGCAGACTTGCGTGTCATCGAGCTCGACTTCCACGTCCGCGGTGGATCCAGATCTTGTACAGCAGCAGCTTGCGTCAGGAGGAGTGCAGGCCCAGCGTCCGTGAGTAGTGCCACTCGCGGCTCCTACCGGTGGCGGCCCGGCGGTTGCACAGGGGTCCCGTACGGATCAGGATGCCTCTTGCGGAGTTTTGGCGGAGTTTGTGCAGCAGGCTCACACGAGCCCGGCGGAGGTTCCAGTGCAGGAGATATGCGTGTCATCGAGGTCGACATCCACGCTGGGACAGGAGACGGACGTTCTGCAGCAGCAGGTTACCTCAGGAGGAGTGCAGGCACGGCGTCCCTGGACTGTGCCACTCCTGGCTCCGTCCGGTGGAGGCCCAAGACTTTCGGGGGAGAGTGTGCAGACGACTCACACGACTCCGGCGGATGTTGGAGTACTTGGGACTTGCATGTCATCAATGTCGACATCTACGCTGGGGCAGCAGCCGGACATTCTGCAGCAGCAGGTTGCATCACGAGGAGTGCAGGTCTCATGTGCTTTGGCGGTGCCACTTGCGACTCCGATCAGTAGCGGCCTGGCGGTGGCACATGAGTCCCGCGCGGATCGGGATACCCCACACGGATCTCCAGGGGCGTTGGCGCACGAGATTCACACCAGTATGACAGCAGGCGCAGTGCATGAGCAGAGTCGGCCAGTTGGTCTTTTGGAGGTTGAGGCGTTCTTGAGAGCAGCAGTTCTTAGAGATGTCGCCGGGACATATGCTGCAGCAGACAGAGCATGCTCCACCGCCTCATCTGCACTACCTGAGGACCAGCTTCAGCGTGAGGAGTCGTCCATGTTCCCACAGTCTTCGGGCTCCCGTACCCACGACGGAGCAGCGACATACATGACGGAGTCAGATGATGGTCCTTACTCTATCATCGAGCAGGTGCTAGTGACCAGCGTTCCCGGCGAGACATTGCGTGAGCGCCAGCTGCGCTTGTTGGTCGCCTTGATGGACATTGCTGAGCCGGAGCCCTGTAAACCTGTGTCCATTATGGCGGAAGTCGAGGACACCGGAGCAGATCCATACATGCAGATGGAGTCACCTCGTCAGCAGGAGCTGAGTTCTGCCCCCTTGATTTCACCTCTTGGTGACGCTACCGATCACATCGACGCCGAGAGTGGCAGTTTCTGCACGGACGACGCTTCCACATGCTCTACGGCCTTTGACGACTCCTTCTCCTTCTCTTGGCATGCGACCACTCACTCCTCACATGACAGACACGAGCTGTGATGTGGATGCGACTCCTGCAGCTGCATCCGATGTTCCAGCGTCTCAGCACGTTGCGACCTTGGTTGACCCCAGGAGGATGCAGCAGCACCAGTTCCATCGTCTTCAGCAGCAGAGATGCAGATGGCGTTGTACTCACGAGTTGTGCAGTGTGCCTGTGCAGCATCCAGTGAGGCAGAGTTTATTCTACACCAGGTCGACATAGGCCACCTCGACATGTCCGAGGCAGATTATGCTGACCTGTAGGAGCGTGTAGTCATGCTACAGCGGGAGATGATGGCAGTGCGTGAACGATTCTCAGAGGAGGATAGCATCACTGCTACCTGCAGGAGCCTTCCGCCAGCAGCATCTGGCACACCTATACCCGGGGAGGATCTTGTACGAGCTCCGAGTATGACGTCCGTTGGGGAAACTATTATAGGAGAGGTGAGCGTGCTTTCGGCTTCCGCCATCCTCGCTCCTGTCGACCCCATCATCGCTCCTCCTTCTTCTTCTGCTGCCGTCACGCACCTTCATCCACCCGACTCACCTGCCCCATTGTCATCTTCATCCACGAGTGGTGATCCGGTTCGTCGCTCCAGCTCTCCTCTTCTAGTAGTACACCCTTGTGTCTCAGGGTGTGCTATTCCGTATCGGAGGCCAACTCTGCCACTTCATCCACGCACACGTACTGCTCGCCCATTCCCGTTCCTCCGACGTACACAGATGCATCGCGGCAGTGCGGAGGCAGGAGAGACTATGATTTGGGACCCTTGGCAGTCATGCGAGGACTGGTATGCCCCAAGTGATGCAGATTCACGTGAGGAGTTGTAGCCGGAGACACCACTTCGTCTTTGAGGGAGGGAGTCGACTCGCAGGTGACAGGGAGAGCTATCTCTACATGATGGATACACCACATGACTCATCGCCCAGGATCTGTTCAGCTACGACATCAGCATCTCCATCGAGGATATCGCTACCAGGTTCCTCTGCCCAGGGAGTGTTGTGTGGACCTCGACCTGACGCGACGCCATGGGAGATGCATGACGAGGTCCATGCTCTGTTGTGAGCATCTACAGCATCCCGCATGTGGCTCATGCTACGTACCTACACAGCTGCATATAGATGGTAGCACACTGTTGGTCGAGACCCGGACACTCGGTGCATTGTACCAGTGTCACGAGGAGACCATGTGACCGTGTGTCCTAGTGTGTGGCTATACTGTGTGTGGCATGTGCATGCGAGCTGTTGGTCGAGACCCGGACATGTGGTGCGTTGCACCCGTGTTACGAGGAGATCCTCCCTTGATCCTGTGTTTGGACGATGATACTATTGTGTTGGATTGCTCGTAGCGGTCGAGACCCGGGCCCTGGTACCGCCAGTGTCACGAGGAGACCATCTTGTCCTCTGACATGTGCATGACATGTGTATGTGCATTACACTGGTCTGTGAGCGTGTGCATCACTCCTCTCATGGTCGAGACCCAGACACTTGGTGGGCTGTGCCAGTGTCCAGGGAGACCCTAGATGGATAGCAGATGAGTGTGTGTGTGTGT
>SZWC01007032.1:2020-17310 GCA_023375785.1 Penium margaritaceum
GAGTGAGTGAGTGAGTGAGTGAGTGAGTGAGTGAGTGAGTGACTAAGTGAGTGAGTGAGTGAGTGACTGAGTGAGTGAGTGAGTGGGTGAGTGACTAAGTGAGTGAGTGAGTGAGTGAGTGAGTGAGTGAGTGAGTGAGTGAGTGAGTGAGTGAGTGAGTGAGTGAGTGATTGATTGAGTGAGTGAGCGAGCGAGGGAGCGAGCGAGCGAGGGATTGGCTGGCTGGCTGGCTGGCTGACTGACTAACTGAGTGACTGACTGACGGATTGCTGATTGAGCACTGATTGAATGACAAACTGACTGAATTACTGAATGACTGAGTGACTGCATGACTGACTGACTCACTGACCTATTGGCTGGTTGGCTTCCTGACTGACTGATGGATTGAAGGACTGACGGACAGAGAGACGTACAGACAGACGGACGGACACACGGATGGATGGACGGATGCATGGACGGATGGACAGACCGGAAAACAGACAGACCGGCGGGAGGATGGGAGAACATACGCATGGACGGAAGGAGAGAGTCATGGGCGGACTGAGAGAAGGACGGACAGACTAACGCAGCAGTCGTGGTAGCAGCAGTAGTGGCAACAGAGTTAGCAGTAGCGGCGTAGCAAAAACAGCAGTAACGGAGGTAGCAGGAGGAACAGTAGCAGTTGCAACGAGAGCACCAGAAGGACTTTGAGTAGGCGCAATAGCGACAGCCGCAGCAACAGAAGATTCTGCAGTAGGAGGAGCATGAGCAGCTGCGACTGCAACATAAACAACAGTAGCAGCAGCGTCGGTGGCAACAACAGTTGCAACCACAGCACTAGCAGCACTTGAGCATAACTTGGAAGTCTTCAACAACTGCACGAACACAGCAAATACCCTACTGCTTCATGATTTCAACTTTTTACATAAATCAAAAGGTTGTAGCCTTAATCTGTGACCTCTTGAAATCAATGAACGGTTTTCACTAGGGCAAAATTAGTGTGGGGCGTTGTCCATATTTTGTTTTTTGTATGGCCTCAAGTGGTTGTTTTCACCTTTCGAGCACTGGGGTTCCGGTGTCGGTGCTCATCCGACACAGGAAATCGAGCGATCACGTGAGTACTGGAAGTCACGTGATTGCATTATTGATTTTGCTCGACCAGCCAGGGTGGAGAAGAACCTGATGGATTTAGACAACATATTTGTTTCACGGACGGGAATATTTTGTTTGTAGCCAAAGAAAATAAAACATCGTCCCCGAATACATATTTAACATCAAAATCAAAAGGCAGTAGGGTAACACGTCATCAGAGGCATGGTTGGACGACACACACGAAGAACATTTGGCAGTGTGCGAGGTGGCCAAGTCCGACTGACATGAAAACAATGGCAGTGCTTCTCAGACTATAAGAAGAACTGGGGGAGGGAGGGGGCAAGGTCGTGGATGGGCTGTCCCCGGTAGAAGATGCGCCTGGGGTAGCCGTCCCGGGAGGTGCACGCAATGGCACGTTGAGATTGAATGACAGGGCGCGACTCGTTCACGAGGACCAGCATGCCATCAATGCCCGGGATGTTGATGAGCTGGTCACTGAACTCATGGAGGTCCAGATGGTGGAAGTAGAGGGAGGGAAGCGAGAGGAGTGTGCGGGCCTCAATTAGTCAGAGGATTGAATGATTGATGCCCGCACATTCCACAATCCAAAGGTTTGCTTTGACGCGCGATACCTTGGTTGAAGGCCAGAGGTGAGGGGAGACAAGGGGGGGAGGGGAGGCGCTTGGTGTCCACACACTTTCAGCAGGTACAGACCATTCAAGTGCGAGAGGAAATTTGTTTCTTCTACAACGAGCCTCAGTTACCGTCACTAAGCCACACAAGTTTGGTTTTTATAAACATTTTGCAAATCGTTTTTGGAAACATGGTGAAATGGCACGCCATGTTGTACTCTACACAGTCCAACTAGACACATCCAACCAACCACGGTTGACTGTGGCACGGTCACAGATTCCAGCGGGGTGTGGATACCAGGCAAAGAAAGACGTCGCGTGGATAAGAGTCCAATCACAAACATTTGGTACCCCTAGTCTCGCCATAGTAACTTCACTGTACCCCCAAGTTTTCCGTTATTCTCACTCAAACTCCAATTTGTTCATTCAACTCAACATTTCCCCTGGACCATAGTCGCGAAGTCCTCGCATTATAGAAACCGAAGGCTATCAAAATACATGTTCTTGAATGAAGTTCTTTTCTGACGATGCACATCTTTGTAAGAAATGATTAGCCGTGGATCAAGTGGGAAGCTAGTAAGTGAAGAAGTTTCTTTTTCAAGAAGTGGTCAACCCAGGGCCACAGCATTGGCAGGCAGTCAAGCGCATCTTGCGCTACCTACAAAATACACGTCACATGGGCCTCGTCCTTGAAGGCCAAGAAGGTACCGACCCCCTCCGCCTGAAGTCCTACACCGACGCCACTTGGGGAGGAAACCTTGACGACCATAAATCCACCTCTGGGTACGTGTGCACCTTGAATGGCGCTCCCATCTTATGGGTCAACTGAAAGCAAAACTCTGTTTTTGTGCCCACGGCTGAGGCAGAGTACATTTCTCTTTCTGAGCTGTACGAGGAGACTCAATGGCTGTGTAGCCTGCTTGGCAAAATGACAGTGCCACAGAAGGATTCCACGGTTGTACACGTGGATAACATGAGCGCCATCTCGATTGTTAAAGATGAGATCATCTCCCAGCAAACAAAGCACATCGACATACGTTACCACTCCTCACGTCACCTGGTCATGAAGAACGTAATGGACTTGCAACACTGCATAACCAAGAGCATGCTTGTTGACTACATGACCAAGCTCTTGGAGAGTGACTTGCACTATTCAGGTATTCATGGATTCGGCATGAAGAGTGCAGCAAAGGAAGGGTGAGCCCCAAGGCATCAATGGAGCCCAATGAGCCATGGATGGAAAGAGGTGCAAGGGAGAGATTTGTTGAATGGTATGCACCTTGTCCACTGGCTAGCTGTCTGGTTGCACGAAAAGACAAGGCATGCACTGCTCTATGGAGTGTGTCCCCTTGGTCTGTTCTGAGATAGGCCAAGAATGCACTGCCCATAAGGGGTATGTCCCCTGGAGATCATCATAGGAAACACGGCATTGTGGCCTAGTTGGGATAGGCGCCGAAGCTCATGAGTCGTGGGCTCAAACCCCACGACGGCCGCATGTTTTTCTTTGTGGCCCATAATGAGACAGGAAGCTTCTATGAAGTTTACTAGAGCCTGCCTTGAGGATGACACTTGGCGGTCTTAGGATGCGCCAAGTAGGACTGTAGGCTGAGGTTGGCTCCTGTGGAGCCATTGCAAGTAGAAGCATTAGCAAAGCTCTGCAATTTCAAAAGCATATACACTGCATACATCCATGTACGGTTCTTGCATTTGAGACTCCTCACAAAATGTCCAACCAAGGGTAGACACCAAAGACCTTCATCCGGACTTTGTGAGGTTGCAAACCAAACGAATTCAAATTGTGGATCCCTCGTTCTAGGGTGATATGCTATCTTGGTTGAAATACCAAGAGCGGATGGCGGCCTCCCATGCCGGGACCCGTTTTCTAGACTGTTGCTATCCGACACATTGATAGTGTCTACGCTCCCAAATAAGAAGGGTGGATTGTGCTGTTTGAATGATGTGATTCGGCATGTAGGAACCGGTAGATTTATGCCAATGAGTCAAGGTGATGGTACTATAGGGACAGTGGAAGTGCAGCCTCACACAACAAAAGACTCTCAAACTGAGTCCGAGTCTTCCTAGGCCTCTAGCCATAACTCTGAAGCCAGAAACTCTTCCTCGAATAATGAATCAGTCTCAAAATATGCATCACCCAAGCAATAGTAATAGTTGTAGCTTTGCATTGAAGCACCGCCACCTACATCCTGGCGTACTTGTTGGGAAGGGAGCCATCTGGGTCAGTTTCAGGTCCACAGGAGCAAGTTCCAGGAAACTACCAGATTCTTGCTCCGATCGTCAATCCGACTTACCATTGGAAAGATCAGGTAGCAAAATGTCTACAATCCAAGTTTCAGGCCGATCCAACGGTCCAATTCGTAGATATGAATTTTCAAAGTTTATGGGGTCATCGACCGCCGATATCTGGGTGACCATGGGCGATGGCTCCATGCCTTAGCCTGAGAAAAGAAAAATGGGAAGAGGTCAAGAGTCAAGACCTGATGGGAGAAACATACAAAAAGGTCCTAAATTCTTGGGTTGCCTTGTCAGAGTGTGCTGACTAGGAAAAAGGTACCTCTCCTTACTTTTTAGGTGAGGTGAGATCCTTGTGTGCTAGCCACGGACACATGGCGATTCTCCATGGGATTGTGGGTTATGTGACCTCTAGGAGTGTGCCATGAGAGCATTTTCTAGCTCTCTAGGTCGTGTGTGAGTGGTCAGCCTGATTGCTAGGCTGATTTCCTCTCTTGTGTGAGATTATGGACTCTAGTGTGTGAGCCTTAGCCTCCATGGCTAAGTGGTGTGGCTTGTGAGAGGGCTGACTTGCCNGTACCTCTCCTTACTTTTTAGGTGAGGTGAGATCCTTGTGTGCTAGCCATGGACACATGGCGATTCTCCATGGGATTGTGGGTTATGTGACCTCTAGGAGTGTGCCATGAGAGCATTTTCTAGCTCTCTAGGTCGTGTGTGAGTGGTCAGCCTGATTGCTAGGCTGATTTCCTCTCTTGTGTGAGATTATGGACTCTAGTGTGTGAGCCTTAGCCTCCATGGCTAAGTGGTGTGGCCTGTGAGAGGGCTGACTTGCCCAAGCTCTAGCTCTATATGCACTCCATCATTTTGAGTGATTCAACAACCATTCTTTAGCACAAGTGATGCCCTTCCAGTCCCACATGTTGGCTGCTCCAAGGCTCCCTCTCTCCTCCAGTTCCAAAAGTACTACACGCCACAAAAGAGCTAAAGAACTCTTACTAAAGAGTTCTTTAGCTCTACCAAAGTATGATGTTGAGAGTATTGAATGGACCGGACTGAGCTGGTAATGCTTGGCTTAGAAAGAACATGTGATTGTAGCAAAGGCGATGAACATGGCAAAAGGGGCCAAGTGGATGGAGGTAGTGGACAGTGGAATTGATTCAATTGAAGAGAACAAGAAGGTTAAGAGAAAAAAAATGGGCTTTGGCTGACCGACTTCTTAATTGCTAAGTGCTGGAGCTAATGTAGATACTGTGGAAGAACTTCAAGCTGTATGGCACTATTGACAATTAAAAGAAGAGAGTTTTAATGAAGGGATTTCTCAGCGTGCAAGCCTATAGTGCAACGAGATCTTTGTGCCTGTTATCACGTAGGCCTCTATCAGATCCATGCTAAGCATCTTGGCTGTCAAAGACCTAGAGATATACCACATGCATGTCAAGATTTCTTTCTTTTATGAGAAGCAAGACAAAGAGGTATTGATATAAGTGCATGAGGGTGTGAAGTCTCCAGAGAGCAAGGTATGAGGACTCTTAAAAGATATCGTGAAAATAGGCTAGAACAAGCCCATAGGATGGACTGCTTCATAGCCGGGCCCTGTTTCAAGCACTGCCAAAATGGCCGTATTGTCAATGTGCAAAAGGAAGAGCAAGTATTGATGCTAGTTGCACTGTAATTGGACAGCCGAATCATGTGCTTTTCATATGTGGAGCGGTTGAACTACCTAAAGTCAGATCTGAGAAGCAAGTTCAGAAAAAATGGACACGTTGGATATTGATGAGAGAATTACATTAAAGAAGCAGGCATGTGGGACTAGAACAGCAAGAACTTGGCCAAGCCAGTCCTCTCACAAGACACACCAATTTGCCATGGAGGCTAAGAATCACTCACTAGTGTCCACAATCTCACACAATAGAGTAAATCAGCCTAGAAATTAGGACCAATGATCGTACACGACCTATAGAGCTAGAGAATACTCTCATGACACACTCCTAGTTGTTACATCACCCAAAATCTCATGGGAATTTTCCATGTTCCTATGGCTACCACACAAGCAAGAGGGGAGGTTGTCACCTCGCCTAAAAGGTAAGGAGACCTACACTTTTCCTAGTCAACATTCTTTGACAAGTAAAGCCTAAGATCCAGGATTGTTTGGTCATTTCTCTCATCAGGTTTCAACATTGGACCTCTTGCCAATTTCTTTCATCATCTTTCGACATCGAGCCATCACCCATGGTCAGCCTGAGATTGGCGCTCGATGACCCCAAACCTTTCAGAATTCATGGTTTTGAGACCCTCCCTGAATCTAACTAAATTCTTGTAAGGTTGGGTCCCACCTTGGACCTGCCATGTCTGACAAATTGCCTTGCTTCTTCCTGCTTGTGCCGTCACTCCCGCTTCTCACTCCATTATTCTGACACAAGTTACACAAATCAATGCATGACAAAGGGTACCACCTGAACGTGGTAAACTTGAAAAAAAATCTCGCTAAGCTGAATTGATGGATAGCAACAATAGGATGTTGGGACGCCCAACATGGTTGTCGCACGAACGCCCCAGCTTAAAGGGGGAAGTTTGCTAGCCTTGCTGAGTGACAAAAGTTAGCTTAGATCCAAGTGCTATACACGTGTTCATGTTAAGCTAGTGACTAAAATTATTCTTTTTCTTCCACAATGACGACTCACTGCCTCACCATCATACTAAGTGGACATGAACTGGGATGGTTCACAATAACTGAGGAGGACTGTAGTGGAAAGGGCAGTATGACCCTTTCTCCTCGTAGTCCAAAGGGATGGTTGAAAACCACTCTCGCCATGGTGAGGGCTGGCCTGCGGCTAGTTCTAGACTGGCCACCTACCAACGGGCTGCCGGCCGGCAAGAGGGCCGGCAGGCAGTCAAGTGACCGGCCGACCATCGGCCGGCCACCTGCTAGCCGTTGATGGAGTTGGTCGCTGGAGGAGAAGCCAGGGGGGCACAAGGCCTTGAGGGCCAGGGCTTGTCGGCTTAAGCCCTCAACCTTGCCCTCTGCTCTGCACCTCCTGAAGGGAGTGAGGCGAGGGCTAGAGAGAGAGAGAGAGAGAGAGAGAAAGATAGAGAAAGAGAGGAAAAGAAATAAGGGTAGGAAGAGAAGGGCTCTAGAAAATGTCATGGAAAGGGGGAGACGGTACAAATGAAGAGGGAAGACAGGAAGGGAAGGTGAAGCAAAATAGAGATATCAAAAGAGGGAGTTGAGAAGTGAGCCCATGAAAGAGAGATGAGAGAGGAGAAAAGAGAGAGAGAGAGAGAGAGAGAGAGAGAGAGGGGGGGGGAGAGAGAGAGAGAGGGGGGAGAGAGAGAGAGAGAGAAGGGGTAGATGGAGGCGTGGGATAGGAGAAGGAGAGACAAGGGTGGAAAAGTGTAACGAGTCAATTCTTGAGCTCCTACACGGAAGTCGTCATTGGAGTTGGAAAAATGGCATCTAGAGCTTGCTTGGGGGGTTTTCTCTTCAGTGTCACTCTGGGTGCAATCAACGACCCAAGCAAGGAGACTTGAAACATTGAAGTCTTTGGAGGTCCATTTCTATCTTTACCTAGCTGCCTTGTTTTGTATCCAAAACAAGGGATAAATTACCTTGAACTTGTGAGTTTGTAAATGCTTTTTGTTGAAAAAACTCAAACTTCGTACTAAACAAACTCGATTTTTGTTTTTTATCTGATGGTGTAAAATCATCATGTGTAAGGCACATCTGGCAATTCCATGCCTGCCTCTTGTTCTGTGTGCCCCTGGTCCATGTTTATGTGCATTTGTTCCACCTGCTAAAAAGTTACCCCTCCGTAAACCCAAGTGCGGTGCCGGGAGGTACCAACAAGTCACGATAGAACAAAAAATCCTTGCAGTTGAAACAAGCAGCTCAAGGATTGCTCCAACCTTAGAAATGATTATTGACCCTAAAACTGGACAAGTTAATGAATCCGATGGAAGTTAAATCACTAGAATCCGAAAAGTAATGAGGAAGATGTGTGCTTCCAAAGTTGGGATGTGCGTCGTGGCTCAGGGAATTGGCAGCAATGCGACTTCCAGTAGAAAATCTGCCGGAGTGAGTAACAAAAGTACGTACGGTAAGTTATCCTCAAAGGACTACCAAGTCACTCCGGTGGACAATCCGTCGGAAGTGAGAAGTATAAATTGCTAATGGGGGATTTTGGCTTAGGCAAAATCTTGGCTCGATGTCCGCCACTCACTATTACAGTTTGTTACTCAGGAAATTAGTCAAACTTTTGACTGCATGTCCACGGACCATGGAGGCGTCAGGCGTTTCTGTGGTGGGTTAGGCCTGCACTTCAACGAGCATAACTTGGGCTACACTTGTCGGTCTGAGGGTGAGTGTGCACCCTAGAAGGTCCTTAGCAGTGCCTGGTTCACACCACCAACTGTTTTGAAGAGGCACAAAATATGGAGACAACTTGTTCCAAGGATGGAAAAAAACTGGTCAGAGAGTGTGGCAACAGTTTTGGCCTCAATTGACTGGGAATAAAATCTCGATCAAAGCTCGCAAACAGTAGAATTTTGTAGCCACTGATCTAACCTTTCCAGTACACCAAAGCATGCCAGATTTGAAGCTTCCTACAAGATTCTATGGCTTCTGGAGTAACCATTGATAAGTTGTCCTTTTTCCCATCTAGGAAGGTATCCCTTCTATCCTCTAGAAGCTTCTGCCCCTTCTTAGATTCCTCAGCTTGCTTCTAGTAGGAGGGAAGGTGTCTAGAAGACCTAGACACCTCTAGATGTTTTGTAGGACAAGTGACCCCTTCTCGAAGGTGTGCCACCTTCGTGAACCCTCACCTGGCCTTTTAGAAACTAAAAGAGGAACTCTAGAGGTTGAGCTAACTTCTTGGCATCTATTTTTCACCTCCCTTGAGGCAGGGCGGAAATTGATCATGGGTGACTTGAACCTGGGTCCCTGCCTTTAGAGGTGGACACCATCAACCACTAAAGCCACTAATGCTTGTCTTTTTGGTGTTCCTTTTTGGAGTCACTCCTGCCATGGTGAGGAGCATGTCTCCGACAATCTCCCCATTGCGCGTCACCCATGGCAGTTGTCCATGGTCAACCTGCAACTCAAGAGGCTTGGGAAAGGCCAAGCTCCATGCAAGTAGCATCATGCCTGTCCCTGGGTTGTGGCTTTGTCATGGCATCAACAAGCATGTGCTTTGTGCCACAGTGCACAAGCACCACATCATCCTTTGCAACGAGGTCTCATGCAAAGTGATGCCGGATGTCTATGTGCTTGGTCCTCTGGTGTAGCACAGGGTTCTTTTTCAGGCTGATGGTACTCATGTTGTCAACGTGTAGCAGCGTTGGGTTCTTTTGCGGCACCCTAATATTCTTGAGCAGTCGCCGCAGCCATAGTGCCTCTTTGCAGCTTCCGTGATCACAATATACTCCACCTCAATGCTAGACAGCGTCACACAATCCTGATTCTGGCTTGCCCAAGACACCGCTGCACCACCAAGCACAAAAACATAGCCCGATGTTGTCTTGCGGTCATCAACATCACCTGCCCAGTCAGCGTCAGAGTAGCCAAACAACTCAATGGAGTCAGTTCGGGCTCCCCCTCCAAAAACAAGTCGCGACTGTGTCGTTGCCATCAAGTAGCGGAGGATTCTCTTGACCGCTTGCCAATGTAGCGGCCCCGGATCAGCAACATAGCGGCTCACTTGTCCCTTGGCAAAGGCAAGATCAGGCCGCGTCGCCACCATGGCATACATTTTGCTGCCAACTGCGGACTGGTACGGTACTTGAGCCATCTCCTCCTTCTCGTCCTCCGTGCTCGGGCCCATGCTCGAGCTCAGGTCACTTGTCGTTGTCATAGACGTGCCAATGGGTTCGCAGTCCTCCATGTTGTAGTGGCGGAGTACCTCCTACACATATTTTTCTTTCCCCATCTCCAGCGTGCATGCTTTGCGGTCCCTCTTGATGGCGATGCCTACGTAGTAATGAAGCTTGGCCATGTCCGTCACCTTGAACCGGCTGCCAAGCTGTTTCCTCTGCCTCTTGAGCTCCCCCTTATCCAAGACACAAGGATGGGGTCATCCACATAGAGGACGACAATTTGGTGGAGCCCCAACTGCTTAGGCACGTACACGCTGTGATCCGCCTCGGAGTGCTTGAAGCCAAGGTCACACATGAAACTGTCAATCTTGAGGTACCAAATGAGCAGAGCTTGCTTCAGTCCATAGAACGCCTTTCGAAGCCGGCACACCTTCTTCTACGGTGCATCCAGGCCCTCCGGCACCTCCATGTAGACTTCCTTGTCCAGGACGCCATTGAGGAACGCAGTTTTGACATCCATTTGGTGTATTTTTTAGTCCCGTGCCCCTGCCACCCAGGGGATAGTGTGGATGGAGGCAAACTTGGCCACTGGTGTGAAGGTCTCGTTGTAGTGCTCCCCTTTTCTCTTAGCATACCCGTTCACCACCAGCCGCACCTTGTACCGATCCACCTCCCCTTTCTTTCTGAGCTTCTTCCGGAAGATCCACTTGGAGCAAATGATTTTCATGCCCTCCTACCGGTCGACCAGCTCCCAAGTGCCGTTCTCATTGTGGGAGGCAAGCTTGGATTTTCTTGCTCCCTCCCACTTAGCCCCGTTTTTCCACTGCAGTACCTCCTTCATTGATTGAGGCTCCTCTTGGGTGAAGGAGACTTGTGCAACCCCGGTCCAAATGCCCTTGCCAGCATGGTACCTCTTTTTCCTTCTTTGCACAGGGCTGCTCATGCGAGGCTGATCAGGAAGTTGTTGTTCTTGATGCCCCTTTTTGACGCCATCCTCTCCAAGCGCCTGCTCACCCTCTCTTAGACACCTTGGAGACATTGGTCAACTTCCCACCTCCACGTCCATCTACGGTGTTTTGGATTCCTCATCCAAAATGGCCGAGAAAAATTCTACTGCTCGTCCATCCCTTGGGCGATCCTCTACGGCTGGTGTTGCTGTGAGGACGTCACCCTCATTCATGTCCTTTGGTGTCTCCCCCTCAATGACTTACATCCACTGTCCCCTCTTGGAGACACCTGTCTCTTTGTCCATCCAATGGTTTTTCTCGTCGAACGTGATGTCGGAACTCTGCATAATCTGCTGCCTCCTTGGGTCCAAGAGCCGGTACGCCTTGCTTCTGCGCTCATATCCAAGGAAAATGCACCCGTGCATTCATGGGTCCAGCTTGCTCCACCCCTCACGTGCCTGCACCACCGCATGTGCAATGCAACCAAACGCACGAAGGTGACCCACTACTGGCTTCCTGCCGCTCCACACCTCTTGTGGCGTCTTCCACATCTTGCTCTCCTTTCCTTCAACAGCTTGGTCGGTGTAAGATTCATTATATTCGCTGTTGTCCGTGCTGCCTCTGCCCAATACCGTTGTGCAAGGCCGACATCGCTCAACATGGATTGCACCATTCTTAGGATTGTGCGATTTGCTCTCTCTGCGACGCCATTTTGCTACAAGGAGTGTAGATTTGTTTTCTGCCACTCAATCCCCTTGCTCTTCATCCACCCAAGGCAGCCCATATATTCACCGCCATTGTCGCTCCAGAACTCCTTCACCTTCAACTTTGTCTGCCGTTCCACATCTGCCACAAACTCTTGCATGTATGCAAGGAATTTGCTTTTCCGTTTCATGAGGTAGGGGTACATTTTGCGGTTGTGGTAATCAATGAAGGTGAGGAAGTATCGAGCCCCGCCGATGGAGCTCTCAAGTGATCCAAACAGATCTGCGTGTACCACTGTCAATTTTGATGATGCACGCGTCCCCTCTGCCACAAACGGCTGCCGTGTTGATTTGCCAATGACGCATGGCTCACACATGGTCTCCTTGGTTCCATCAAGGCCACCGATTTTGAGACCTCGCACCACCTCTCTCTTTGCCATCTCCTTCACCATCGATGAAGAAGCATGGCAAAGTCAACGGTGTCACAGGTCAAGTTCTCTTTCATCCTTTGTTGCAAGATGGGCAGCGTTGGACCCCGCCCGGCTGTCGAGGATCTTTGCGCATAACATGTGCAAGTCATCCTCTCTCTTGGCACACGCAATCACCTCGCCTTTGCTCTCCTTGCGGTAACCGCCTCCTTCTTTATGAAGAGCACCTCAAGTCCCTTGTCGGTAAGGCGGCTGACGGAGAGCAATTTTGCCCCAAAGTTGGACATGTGGAGCAAGTCGTGGATTGTGTTAGTGGCAGGTTTGCCATCAACAATTGACTCAATGCGGAAATTGCCCTCACTAGCGGCAACCTATGTTCTGCCACTTGCCACCATCATGCGCCTCTCTGAGGCGCGGTAGGTGACAAATGCCGCCCTATTGCATTGTGTGTGGTGGCCTGATCCAGAGTCAATGACGGGAACTCCCGGATCCTTCACATTGGTGGAGTTGTACGCCATAAGGGCCTGCTCCTCTTTCTTCCCGCCTTGCTACGACCGGTTTGGCTTCTTCTTGAGGCAGTTGCCCGCATAGTGGCCCTCTACCTTCCTGTCACCCTTCTTGGTGCCTTGTTTGGCACCATTCCACTTGTCGCCTTCGCCTCCACTATGAGGATGAACTGTGTATGCAGAACTTGATGCAGTTATCATCTCTCAACCGCCACATTGCATACACTCGTTGTGCACGTACTCAGCAACCTTAGAGCACATCTGCTTGTTAGAAGGCCAGCCACCAAGGACTGTGATCGTGGGACTCCAACTGTCCGGCAAGGCTAGAAGGAGGATCATAGCTTGCAACTGAGAGTCAACCTCCCAACCAGTGGCCACGTACTCCGTTGCGAGCGCCTCAATCTGCTGCATGATCTCCATGATGTTGTCACCTTTGTTGGCTGAGAGGGTAACAAGTCGTTTGAAGATGAAGAGCTGATTGGCGATTTTGCTTGACTGGTAGATGGAGCAGAGTTTTGACCATGCATCTGCGGCCAGGGTGCATCATTGGATGTGCCCACGTTGTGGTGGGCATAACACAGACACAAGGAGCGCCAACGCCTTTCTATTGCGCTTCTTGTATGCCTCCTTCACCTCAGTCATTGCAGTCTACGGTGGAGCAGTCTCATCACCCCTTATGAGCTCAACCAGTCCCTTGTCCTTGACAACGATCTCAAACTCTTACCTCCATAATGGAAAACATGTCCCATCAAACTTAAGAACAATGCGGCTGCTCTCTTGCTCGCTAGCGGCCATGTCTTGATATAGGAAGCGTGAATACAAGCTGGCTTGGGACCTCTTAAAGGTGTGGGCCCATAACCCTTTGTTGGTATGAGGGTGAGTGTGCACCCTAGAAGGTCCTTAGCAATGCCTGGTTCACACCACCAACGGTTTTGGAGAGATTGAAATCGTAGAGGGAACTGGTTCCAAGGATGGCAAAAAAACTGGTCAGAGAGTGTGAAAATAGTTTTGGCCTCAATTGAATGGGAATAAACTCTTGATCAAGGCTCACAAATATTGGCATTCTATAGCCACTGATCCAAGCCTTCCATAACACCAAAGCATGCCATATTTTAAGCTTCCTAGAAGATTCTATGGCTTCTAGAGTGTCCATTGGTATGCTGTCTTTATTCCCACCTAGGAAGGCATCCCTTCCATCCTCTAGAAGCTTCTGCCCCTTCCTAGATTCCTCAGCTTGCTTCTAGTAGGAGGGAAGGTGTCTAGAAGACGAAGACACCTCTAGATGTCTTGTAGGACAAGTCATCCCTTCTCGAAGGTGTGCCACCTTCCTGAACCCTCACCTTGCCTTCTAGAAACTTAGAGAGGGACTCTAGGGGTTGAGCTAGCTTCCTAGCATCTATTTTCTACCTCCCTTAAGGCAGGGCAGAAATTGATCTTGTGGGACTTGAACCCGGGGCCCTGCCACTTGAGGTATACACCATTAACCACTAAGCCACTAAGACTTGTCTTTTTGGTGCTTCTTTTTGGAGTCACTTCTGCCATGGTGAGGAGCATCTCTTTAACAAAACCTTTCCAAATCACACACGTTCTGGTGCATTGGAGATCTCATGACTAGCCATGTAAATCGTTACATCATGTCCATGTTCAGAAAACAGAAATACCTTTTTTCCCTTCACAAAACTGTCGGTTTCCAAATTCCTGCTCACAAAGTGTGAGGTGACCAGAATGCTCACGCTCACTCTAGAATCCACCCAAAAGAAATAAATGAACCACAGCAGATGGCCAGACACGTTGGAATTGCCACCACGTTTTTTTCCTACACCACCCTCTCCTCTCTTCTGCTTTTGTTGTGCTCTACCCATCCATCCTTGGCAGCCTTTCCCTTTTAATCCTCCCCTGTGGATGCCTCGTGGACCCCATAAGACCTCATGGGCCCCACAAGGCATCCACAAGGGAGACTTCATAGGAGACCTCATAGGTGTGCTTCAATTTTGACCATGGATTTTCCTCCTACAGTTGTTTAGGTGGCATCTTAACTTTTGGCCAATGAAAATAAGTGTTCCTGACATTTGACTTCAAGCACATTCAACGTCGGCAGTTGCGGTTAACCGCATCATGAGACCCAAGCACGACCGGAATCTGTTCCGAGATCGCACTAGGTCTGGCTTGTCAGACAGTTGGGAAAGTTCTAACAGCCCTGACACACAAGGTTTAATGTTTACGTGCGAGAAATGTGTTAGGAATATGAGGAAAAAACGAAAGTTGTACACACAAACAAAGAATCAATAAGATCTATGATAGGGTAGTAGTACAAACCCGGGGCACTGAATAATTTGGAAACTTTACATCCAAAGGAAATTATTTAGGTGGCACGAATCTAATCCGGCAAAAAAACATGTTCATTGAACAAATCCGACCAAACGAGATTAATTTCGAAATTAAAGATCAGTAGGTTATTCCAAAAAAAATCCATTTTATGATTGCTACAAATCACGTATGAATGAGAAGGTGCACAAGCATTTGGATTCATACATGAAGTTTTGTGCACCAATTGGAGCTTTCATGGGACGCAAGAAATGTAAACACTTTAAACAAACAAGTAAGATGTGTATAGCACCGAGTTGGCTCCACGTAGCAAGAAACAGGTACTTGGCTTGTGGACAACGGATGGAATGGATTGACGGTCAACAACCCTTAATCAGCGCAGGTTTCGCACAATGGGCCAATCCATTATGTGGTGCTTTCATTCCGTCAAGAATGGTTCTCATACCTCCGTACGTTGTTAAGGTTTCCTTGAACTTAATGTGTACTTTGAAACCTTTTGCACACCTTGTGTGTAATGTGAACACCTTGGGATGGACCCCCCCCCCTCTCTCTCTCTCTCTCGCTCTCTCTCTCTCTCCCCCTCTATCTCTCTCTCTCTCTCTCTCTCTCTCTCTCTCCC
>SZWC01007032.1:17432-60574 GCA_023375785.1 Penium margaritaceum
CCCCCTCTCTCTCTCTCTCTCTCTCTCTCTCTCTCTCTCTCTCTCTCTCTCTCTCTCTCTCTCTCTCTCTTGCTCTCCCCCTTCTCATGTTTTGTAATGAATATTCACTCCTTACATTGACCACTTCCTGGTATCTTCCCTTGTGCTCATTTCTGGTACTATGTAACCCTGTGCACGCATTGCGTGCAAAATTCAACACTTTTTGTTCTTATATTCATGGCTTACCATGCATCAACCTCATGATCTGTAGGCCAATCGACTAAGGACATTCGACCACCTGCTCCAACCTCTGGTGTTTCGTTCCACAAGAACCTCACAACCTCAACCACTTACAAGAATAGTTGAAAAAGGTGTCGCGAACTACATCGATGGTTTGATATTCTTCATTCAACTTCTGGACGGCGCTGGATCTTTACAAAACCATGCATCAGTATCCTTGAAGGCCCCCCAACGTCTTGGCGGAGCTTCTGGAGGCAACCATACATGGCACGACCCAAGACGCATCGCTTGGCTTGAGCACCGAGGACCCAACATATGCCTCCTTCACATTGTAGACATTGTACATGTGTGCTCGACTCACTCAAAAACTGTCATCGAATTACACTTACTGCTTAATTCAACTTATGCATTTGTCCCAAAGCCTCAAATCGTCTTTTGTCCTGCACCTCATCCCAGTGAACCACCTACGTTTCTCAGATTTGTCATTTTTTCCTTGTTTTCACTTCCTTACCACATTTTTCATCAACTACTTTCAATCTGATGCTCACAATTTTTCCTTGCATATTGTGTTGATATGAAAACTACGCAAATGTTACTTGCAATGCATGAACAATATGATGTGAGCAAGTCAAGATTGAATTTACTAAATTTAACTTTTGATTAACATTCTGTAAGGAGGTCATAGTCAAGTTGTTTTAAATGTGATGACAATACTTTGCAATCAGGTGAGAACAAAACTGGCTACAAGCGCTACTAGTAGACACACTACTACCAAAACTGCTGGCACTTCAGGCAATTCTGCTGGGACATGATGCGGTATTGCAAGCACAGGTGGCACGGCTGGTAATACAAAAGCCAGATCAGCTACATTTGCCTCTTGCAGTGGGGCTTGGTCACACAAAGATTCAATGGGATAAACCTACCACCCTCAACCCCTTCGCATGTGGTCCAAACCTTGAGATGCCACACAATCCTCTCCTAGCAACAAGACTGTTGCTATTGACCGAGATCCCCACCGTGAGACTCTCCCGGTAGCGTTTGCACCAAGGTATTATAAAAGACCTGTGATGTCAAATGCACAGGTTCAAGTCAATCCTTGGGCTACAAGGAATCAATTTTTAGACATAATAGATCAATTTCAGATGATGTACAAAGTCTTGGATAAGATTGACATGCCTACAGCAACCCCTAGGCGTTTTGGAGGACTAGCCCGTGTAAGAGAGTCGAGAGCCCCTTGATTCTCCAATGTCCTCTACCAAGGAAAAATGGTGTAAATAACACATGTATTATGTAGGACGCATTGCAAGCTTTTCAGAATTCATGGATAATCATCTAGGTTGTCATTCAAGTACTCCACCCGTGACTCCCACTAGCAATATCATTAGCGAGGGTCATGATTGCCTGATGTGCTCCTACTTACACAAGAGCCTCCAGCCGCCACCCCGGATCCTTACGGGCCTTGCCTCATTGGCTAAGCGTCCATCCAAGGGCATTTTGGCTTGAGCAAGTAAGAAAATGGTTTTATCGTACTCGGGATAAAACCAGTAAGCCTCGAGCTTTCTATAGGTGTACCTCCCACCTTTGCATGACCGTATCTTTCACATTCTGTGCCAAATGACCCGTTTCTTGGGCCGCATTTTAAAAAGTTTTCAGGGGATTTTGGCAACTTGCCCTGATCATTTTGGCCACTTTTCCCGAACTCCGCTGTTCCTTTGTCAAGGTTCTCTTACACTATAGCACTTTCATAAAGAGTCGATAGAAATTCCGTAAAACATAATGATGTTGCAATACTCTTCTATTGACTTCTTGACAATGCTAGACATTTGTAAAATTGTGGCTCCAGATTCTTGAAGCCCCTTGAGTTCTCCACAGAATTCCTCGAGATGACCATTCACTGTTACGCCGAGTTTAACGTAGGTGGTTCAATGGGACGAGCTGTAATACAAAATACCATTCAAGGATTTTGGACAAATGGATAACTTGTATTAAGTAGTACGTGTACTCCGATGACAAGATTCAAGTGAATCACGTACATATATGTATTGCCAAGAATGAGAGTGAGGCACATGTTGGATGCTCACTCAAGCCGAGGCATGCATGTGAGGTCGCACCGCGAGTGGCTGCCTCCTGGACCTCTACCGAGAAATCTCGGGGCACTAGGAATATCAAGGCATGTCTTGACAAAATTCTAGTGCCATCGAGAGTTCAACCAAGAGAGTCAAAACACTCATATGGTTTGCGATTATTCCATCGACCATTCTAAAAAATTGTCGAAGTTGTCAAAAAATGCAGGGAGAGAACATTAGATGTCAGGGTAGGTGACCAAAGTAGCCTCGGCCAAATGGCTTCAGGATCCTAAATTCATCGCGGAGTGGGCTATGAATGTAACGACAAGACTTCCCACTTATGGATTTTAAGGACTCGTGTATGTCACGGACGGAAGACTTCCTCCCTGACGTCCCAACGTGGTAGCAGGCATAGACCGGTGACAATGGCAGTAGCTCTTGATCAAGTGATCACCGTCTCAGAGGTTTTCATAAAGCTCCCACCTATTTTGTGCGGCACCGTAGCCGTGCCACTTGACGCAATATTCAGTCAATTTTCCACGGTGTTGATGTCCAAGGACATCTTCAATCACGTACTCTGTATCCCCATCCACTTGAATAGGAGGTGGAGGTGTGACCTCTCCGTCAGGGAAGTTTGTGTTGTGGTCCTGGTGGTTCTTGATGTTGGTGATGTGGAAAACATGTTGGATAGCCATGTTGTTAGGCAGGGAAAGGCAAGGGATAATAGTGGCTTGCCTTTGCTCAATCTTATGCTGTCTTAACCAGCAGGATTTGAACTTTGCAAAGTCCTGTCCTCGGAGTTTGATGTTCTTTTTAGCTGAGGAGGACGCAATCGTTAGCGTTGAAAACATCATCACTATGATGTTTGTCCGTTGCTTGCATCATGGTTGCTTGTGTCTTTGCAAGAATTCCTTGCGGTGGATGTCAACCATGAAGATTCTACCCTGGCTTGTCAATCCAGCCGATGCGGCAGGAAGTTGGCCGTACACCTTTTCAAAAGGGAATTTACTAGTTGTGGAGGAAGTGGTGGAGTTGTATGTGAGTTTGGCCATTGGTAGTTTGGCCATCCAACCGGTGCTGTGCGGCTCAAATGTGCGGCAAACCTGTTTGAGCGTCTCATTGGTTTGGTCCATTTACCCATCAGTTTTCGAATGGAATGTCGTTGATACCTATATCTGGTTGCCGTAATGTATCATCAGCTTGTGCTAAAAACTACGAGTGAAGCGGCCGTTTCCGTCGCTGATGATGGCATGTGGTACTCCATTCAGTCTTTCGATCTCGTTTAGAAGTGGTCGTGCTATTCCTTTTGTGGTGACGGTGGTCGCCGTCGAAATGAAGTGCGGACTTTTTTTAAAATTTTCCACCACGTCGAGGATGACTTTATATGCCTTACAAAAAACATTTTGATGTCCACCCATGGCTCTGTTGGAATGGGTAAGGGTTGGAGTAGGCCGGACGGCCTCGAGCGATGAGATTTTTGTCTCAGGCAGGTGTTACACAATTTGCAGAAGGTTGCCATGTTGGTCTGTATCTTGTCCCACCAGTAGTGTTTTGCTAGCATCTTGAGTGTATTGTCCTTGCCAAAATGTCTACCTTGACCAGTGTCATGGCATTCCTCTACTAGCATTCTTTGTAATTCTCTTTTTCGAGGAATGATGACTTGGCAAGTGAATCGCCGCTGCCACTACGGGATATCAAAGCAGAATTTGGTCTTGTCATACCCGTCAAACGCCTCCTAACACTTCGCTAACAACCTTGTAAGGGACGGGTCTCATTTGATGAGCAATGCGTTGATCTCGGCCATTCAATCTGGTCGTTGGCTTAGAGCATTCGTTGGAATTTTTTTTTCAGGTTGGTACTCAATCTCGTGGTTGAAGTTGGACTAGAGAAACTCCATCCATCGAGTTTGTTGACCACTCAGAATTTGCTTAGTCTCAAGATCTATCATATCGCGATGGTCTGCGCGGATGGTGCATCGTTGGCAGTCCAAGTAGTAGTGCTACTTCTTGAATGTGTGCACGGTCGTGAGCCTTTCTTTTTCGTGCACCACGTAGTTGAGTTCCAGCTTGCATAGTTTTCTTGACATGTATGCGACCGCTTGTTCTCTACCTTCCTTAACTTGGAGGATAATAGCTTCAGTGGTTTCATCGGACGCGTGGCCATGATGTAGTCCACCATTGATATGCCAGTCGTAAGGTTGGCGCTGAGGTGAGAGCATCTCTCAAAGTGATGAATGCTTCTTGTTCATTGTCTGTCCGATTCTAACCGGTTTTTTTAGTGAGAATGGAGAGAGGCGCTCGTGCTTGAGCGTAGTCCTTCACAAATCAATAGTAGTAGTTACAGAAGCCTAATACATGGACATCTCAAACATTTGTGGGCGTCGGCCAATCAGCGACCGCCTCCATAATTTTGGAGGTATAGCCAATCATAGGCGTTTTGTACACTGCGAGATGGGAGTATAGGTACCTACATAGAAAGGTAGATCCCTTGAAACTTACGAGGGTTATAAGGTGTTTCTGACATGAAGAACATGATAGGTCTGCTAAGAATTTCTCACAATACCTAGTTTGAGTACATTTTTTTACAAACCCTGCACATTTTGATATTTGCCTCTTTAGCGCACATGGGAGACACTTTCATGCACACATGGGAAAATTTTCCACATGTACAAAACAATCAATCAAACAAGCTCTGTCCCCCCCTTCAAGAGTGTACGAGGAGAGTGTACGAGGGGGTGTATATGGTGGAAGTCACAAAACGATCACTAATATGCGTCTCGCGACTTCCTAAAAAGTATTTCACATGACTACACTAGTGTTTATTTTTAACATCATCCCACATATACCGTCTCATACACTCGTCTCATAAAATTTTCCATTTCAAAGAAGGGATGAGTGGGAACACTGGTTCATCTACATTGCTCGGTCCTCCTCCCCTTCCTCCTTAAGTGTATGAGGCAAGTGTACAAGGGGGTGTATGAGGTAGAAGTCATGAAACGTACACTAGTGCACGCGTTGCGACTTCCTGGAAAAGATGCAACACCATGAAAATCTCTCAAGACACTGTACTAGTGTCTTCTTTAATACCCCTTCTTTTTACACCCTCTCCTACACTTGCCTCATACATTTTCTCTTTCTTAAAAGGGGGTGAGAGATGGGCCCGTTGACATTGCTCGGTCCACCCTCTCCCTTGACTGTACGAGGCAAGTGTATGAGGAGGTGCATGTTGTACAAGTCACAAGATGTACACTATTGTACTCTTCTGACTTCCTCACAAATCTCTCATGAGATCACCCTAGTGTCTTTCTCAATACTCCTCCCTCGTACACCGTCTCATACACTCGCCTCGTGCAATTTCCTATATTTTACATGGGTGATGAGACGGGTCTCTCGACTTCGCTCGGTCCATTCTCCCCCCCTTCAAGTGTACGAGGGGTGTGTACGAGGGGGTGTATGTGGTGGAAGTCACGCGATTTGCTATAGTGTACATCTCGCGACTTCCCCAAATTCCAAAAATGGGGATTGAAGGCATGGTTTGTAAATGTTCAAGCATCCAGTTTGCGAGTGGTTTGAGTGGGGGATCCGAGAATCCCCTATGCGGTAGAAGGGAACCTGCCGGGCCCCGCTATCGTGGGACCCAACAAGAGCCCAGGAAAGCAAAAACAAAACCACAACCTCAGGAGTAATTAGGGGATGGTTTTGGTCGATGTTTGACTGTTCTAATATCTATGTTGCGAGTAGGTTGAGTGGGAGGTTTGAGAATACGATAGAAAGGAGCCAGCTGGGCCCCATTACATCAGGCCCAGCAAGAGCCCGGGCAAGAAAAACAAACCCATATCTTTCAGGAAATTTTGGTCATCAAAGACTCTTGCAATCCAGAGAACTCAATTGATGGGGGAGACAAAGGCAACAGGACAAGAATTTGTAAGTTACAATATTAGAAATATGTCAAGGCATGTACTCAAGACGAGAATAGGTCACCTATTGTTTCACCATGTTTTTCAATCACATTTGACACAATATGCAAATCATTTCTGGTCCTAGGGAATGAAAATAATCAATCATGAAATCCCCATGAATTATTGTTTGATGCTGACTTAGCATGTACACTGAAAAACGAGTGTATATCTGGGGGGTGATTAGTCAAAAATGTGTTTTTGGGTCCATGGTTGTCCGTCTTCTGCCGATGATGTTGCCTACAAACTCAAACAAATGGTGACCAGATTTGCACACTCAGAGTTTTCCAAAAAAAATCTCTGTAAAACTTTGAGAACCTTTTGAAGGTTTTCATTGTGCTCCTTTGAAGTGCGACTGTACACTACCCTACTGACTTTTCATTTCGGTGATGGATCAGTTGTGAATTTAAGAATCTTTAATTTTGCTGACAGGGTAATTATTTCCTGCTTTCTTGGAATTCGTCGAAGGTCTCTGGGTGGAACCTTAAATTCGGCAACCGATCTCGAACAAATTTTCCAAATCGGCGAGCTAGCGAATCGTGGTCGAAAAAAAATAGTTGCGGCTATGGTTACACGAGCGATCTGTCAGGATGACTGACACAAAGTGTGTGGCAGGTACACGTGGCACATTTGGGCCGCGTGTACCTGACACGCAGCCGCATCTTGGCGCTTGACATGCAGGGATGACTGCATGTCAAGCGGAAGCGGCAACCCAGCAATTCAAATCACCGCCCGGCGATTCGACTTTCCGGACCATGAAGCTGAACACATGTTTGAAGCAAATAACAACATGAAATACACGTGGAAGAATGAACCCAAAAAGGAAACTTGGTTGGTGGCACTTTAATTTTGATTTATAGCTTTCAGAATTATGTAACTGCCTGGTTTAATTCTTCGAAGCATCAGATTTGACAAGCATCGAAATTAGAGCTCAGTAGGAGATGTCATCATGATACAAAAAAACAAGTCATTGATGTACATGCAAAACAAAATTATCGCTACAATAGATGTGCGAGGCCATTGCTGAGTCCAAGCGACATGACCATGAACTCACAATGTCCATATCTGGTGCAAAATGTTGTCCTTTCAACATCGTTATCCAACACATGGATCTAATGATAGCCGTTATGTTGGTCGTTACTTCTTACACCGCAGGCCCCTCGGATTTGGTCAAAGTGTTCATCTACTCAAGGAAGGGGGTATAGGTTCTTGATGGTGATTTTGTTAAATGCGCGACATTCCACACACGTCCGCATCCTTTGGCTTTCTTTTTTACAAGATGTGTAAGTGCCGTGTATGGTGACGTAGAGGGTCCGATGAACCCCTAACTAAGCATCTTGTCTAGCTGCTTCTTAAGTTTGGTCATCTTGTGATGGCTCATCCATTAGGTCCCCTTCATCTTGGGTCTGTTGCCCAGATTTAAATATGTCTAATGGTCAATGTTTTGCAGCGGAGGTGGCTATTGGGGCAGTTTGTCAAGAAAAACCCCTTCAAATTCCTGGATGAGTGTTGCAAACTCCTCTGATATAGCTGTGAACTTCTCAACTGTCGATGTCGTTGTCACCTTAGAAGCTGCAATTTCTTCATCTTCTCTTGGCTCCATGTGGACTCACCACGCTAAAGTTTCACGCTTCAGGTATCTATTGGCCACGACAACGGAATATCGCTAGGAGTTTTATGGATGCCATAACTTCTTCTAATAGGTCCACCTCTGTTGTATCTCGTAACCGCCGTCGTGTTGTGGGTCGCTCGATCCGAGGTAGATGTTATCCTTTGCCAGCGATGCTGACCAGTTCCCAGCTCCACCTCTGAATTTTGCATGTACCAGAAATTTCGTCCGAGGGTGATTTTGTGGTTACTCACTTGGCAAGTCCTCTAGATGGTTTTTTCATGCTTATCTCAGATTTTAAGTCAAGGTGGTTAGAAAACTTGACAGATCTGTAGTCGTTTTTTACGGATTTTCATTCCAACACTACTATTTCAGTCTACAAACCCTACTTCTAAACCATGTTTTTTCTTAAAAAGATGTAAGAAGTTCCTCAATCCAGTAGTGCCAGTACTATTCGATGACTTTTACAACCCCTCAGTTGTACTCGTAGCAGTATCGCCGGTTGGTGGTGCCCACACCCCTCGTCAACTTTGCAATCTTATGTACCCCCACATGCGACGATGGGAGCTGCTCTCATGGATGATCAGTCACACAAACGTTTGGACCAGATAAGAGCCTCGCTGTCTACTCGTGCCCTTTTTCATTTCTGGAATCCTCATGTTTCCTCTACAATGTCTCCTCTTGTTTGGTTTGCTGCTGCCTTTTTGACAGTCACGCAAGATGTGGTCCAGCTACCAGAAGTCCCACAGAGCCACTAATTGCGTTGATCAACAAAGCCCATCTCCATCGTAGATAAGGTTCCCGCCAAATGTGAATTTCCTCCACCAACCATTGGATTCTTACATCCGAGTGTTGTAGTTGGCGCTATCGATTCCATCGGCTACTGCAATCATTCACGAAAGGTCATCCTGGATGTAAAAAACGGTAATCGCTTGCCAAATATTTTGCTTGAGGTTTTTCTAGTAAACAAACAGTTCATCGGGGGTGAAGTCACTACCGGTGATTATCTCATGGAAACGCCATGTATACTCCACCACACTGGATTGCTGATGTAGACACTAGAGTCTCCATTGTGCATCAAAGTTTTTGTTCAATTCCTAAAGTAAGCGAGGATAGCGTGCAAAGTCGCTGCATATTTTCGATGGCATGAGAGAATCCTGCCACGTCCAATTGATCTATTCGAGAGATAGGACGTATACATTCGGCGATGTGGAAGCCATTACGTGAGCCATTTACGGACCACCAACTTAAATCCGTGCTATGCAAAAGTGAGGCCACAAGGTAAGTTTTCATCTTCCCATTGACCACGGCAAGAGTGAGGTACACCTCTAAACTCGTTAGTCACATCCCGACCGCTAGTCCCTTGGAGTTCGCGGGATCGAGTGGCTCAAGGAGTGTGGGTTAAATATGGGTTCACTTGATAGCTGTAATTTTTCTTCTAGGTGAGCACTGCTTCACACGCGCGAGAAATCTGAAGCTCCTCCATCACTATTTTGAGTTGTTAGAGCAAATGGGTATTGAGGTTCTTGAGTCTCAATAACTTCTGGCATAGGACTTCATTGATTTGCGCTTGTCAACTGATACCTCCCATTGTGCAAGGTACCAATCTGACAGATAGTGGTGGAGGCAAATGATTTTCCAAGCCCGAGAGATCCGTTGATGGATTGGCCATAGGATTTGTGGTGTTGCGCTATTCAACACAAGTTGTCGCTAGTTTTTGTTCGTTTAGAGTGCGTCGGTGTTCGCATCGTGCAGATCCTCCATTGCAAGAGTATCTGTTGAGGGTTGTTGCTCGTCGCTTGTTGCGCTCGCTCCGTTTACCGTTGTCATCGTGAATTCTATGACCTATAGAATGGTAGAGATGAAGACTTGTGCAAGGTTCTTGCTAGGTAGTTATTGCAACTGATGTCCCTCGTACGCCGCTATGCTTTGATACCAAGTGTTACGCAGTGTGGAATATAGCTTGTTCACATGGATGAGGTGAAGGATAAACGACAATTCTAGAATTTGGGAAAATGGATAATTTGTGCTAAGCAATAAGTGTACTTCGATGACAAGTGCCAAGTGAGTCGCATACAAATATGCAATTCCAATAATATGAACAAGGCATATGGTAGGTCCTCGTTCCTTGAGCCAAGCGACGCGTGTGAGGTCGGGTTGTTAAAACATGCTTTTAAAACCTCCATTGAGACATTGGAAGGCTTCAAGAATATCAAGGCGTGTCTTATGAAAAGCCTGGCAACGTTGAGAAGTCAACAGAACGGTATCGAAATATTGTTATGGCTCGTGGTGCTTTTGTCGACCATTCTCAAACATGGTCAAAGTTATCAAAAACTTTTGGAACTGAACACTAGGGGTCATGGCAGGTGGCTAAAATGTCCTTGGCCAATCGGCGCAAAAGTCTTGAAGTTGTCGTGCGGTGCATTACAAATGTAATGAATAAGATTTCCACCAGTGGAGTTTAGGGACTCGTGTATGTTATGGACGTAACACTCATTATGCTGTGTCCGAGGTGATGTGTGGCTCAAATGGCCAATATCGAACAAATGCCTCATTATGGTTCTCATTATTATATACATGCACTCCATATGTGTGAATTTTTCATCTTAATATAAATACAAATAAAAACAATTGTTCCAATTGTCTCCATTCCTTGAATTGTATCATGCTCTGCATCTCATCCATGTGAACCACCCACATTGTTAGGTCCTTGACATACACGACATCCTAAAACTTGGCAAGTGGGCATTTCCTCCATCACGTTCATGGCCCGCCACGTGTCAACCATCGGATTTTTATGGCGTTTGGCTTAGGGCATTTCTGCCAAGTGCCTGAACTCCAATGTTTTGCTTGGAAAGACTCTGGCAACTGCGACCACCTTCCAAACAAGGTTGTTGAAACTGTGAAGAACCACATCAATAATTCGATAATACTTGGTCGACTTCTTGATCTTGCTTGATTTTTACAAATTCATTTCTTGATATTATCCAAGCCCCATGACTTGTTCGCAAGGCTTCTTGAAGAACCTACTCACGGCGCGACCTCGCACGAGTCACTTGGCTTGAGCGTCAAGGACCCGACATATGCATCATTCTGATTCTTGACACTGTATGTATGTGCTTGGCTCACACGACACTTGTTATCAAACTACACTTACAACTTAATAAAAGTAATCCATTTGTCCCAAATCCTCAAATAATGTTTTGTCCCGTACCTCATCCTTGTGAACCACCTACGTTCTGCTGAGCGTAATGTTTGGTATGAAAGTGAAGTGACATTGGAGGTACAACTGATGCATCAACTACCTGGTGACAACATCGCATGAATCCTCAGCGTATCTCCTCCATTTATAATATAACAGACCTCGCGACGACAATGGTGAACAGGGCGATCGTAGCAAGTGACGAGGAGTAATCCATTGCGCGTATTCCGGAGAAGGATGAGCAGCTCATGAACATCGATGCACTCTAGGCAAACCATAAAACAGCATCAACCTTCACAGTGAATGGTGTAACATGGACGAATTGGACCGCCAATCCGGTGAAGGATTGCTCGGGCTCGCTGAACCCTTTGCCTCCGCCGTTGCTTGTCCGGACGACACCTAGCATGATGGAAAGCACCAACCGACAAGCATGAATAAATAAATACCTATACTAAAATCTGTTTGAACTCAAGAGCCTCAACACCAATGTGCTCCAACAACCCAGCATGGCAATGGAGAAGCTTTGAGTGTCTCGTGCGTGTGAAGCAGTACCCACCAAGAGAAATTTACATCTCTCGAGTGAACCCATGATACGACTGGCACTTCTCGAGCCGCTCGATCACGCAAACTCCAAAGGACCGACGGTCAAGACGTAGCTGACGAGTTTGGGGGTGTACTTCACCTCTAGTCAAATCAACAAGAAAGAAAAGGTAGTTGACCTTACAACCTCGCTTCTACATTGCACTACTTTGAGTTGGTGGTCGGACCTAATGAAAATCCAACTGCAGTAGGAGACCAACAGATCCGTATCAGTGGCTCAAGCGACCACTGTCACATCATCCACTATAGGCATACTACATCTTGAGCAGATTATTCCAATGTCGCACAATTATCTCATGCCACCAGAAACATGGAGTGACTTCTTTTCTGCTACATTTCCTCACCTACAAAAGTTGAACAAGAAGTCTGACGTACGGTACAGAATCCAACGTTTGATGATCAGTCGAGCATAGTAGGGTACACACAATGTTTCTGTTAAATCATCACCAACATCGACCTCACCCATGATGAACTATGTGTCTACTAGAATAGCCTCAACTGAGACATTTGACAAGAAATATCCATTTTTGGCATCTAGGATGACCTTTCGAAGATGCTTTCACCAAACGATCACAGTGAGTACGTCGACTACAACGCTCGTGGTAAATGCTGATGGAAGCGAGGGAACAAGTCACAATGGGGAGTACAAGAACAGAGTGGCCATGGACACCAACTGCTTCAAAGGTGAGCCGCGTGCTCACATTTGACCATGGGGTTTTGTTCACGGTGTGGCTTGACCTAAGTCCCCCACCACCCATTTCCATGTCATGCTGTTGAACAAATTCCGGCAGCATTCTGCCGAAGGGGTCAAACTGGGGCTACCCAGTCCTTATGGCAACTGCCTCCCCCAAAATCACAAGCCTGTAAAGCATCATTCAGAGTGCACGGATAGAGTGCATATAGGCACCATGCATCCAATCGTGCATAATAGTCTCCTGCATCTCCATTACGACCTAGGCTGAACCTGTCGCCAGCCCGTCCATATGACGGCCACACTGACAATTCGACCACTGGCGTACCAACACTGAAAAACGTGTATCCATCAACTGCCGAGCGACTTCTCAGTCACCTACAAGGAGTGATGTGTGTGCAGCAAGCCCAGAGCTCAACATGTGTTAGTGACACCCAAATCAACACTCCCCAATGAGTCGTAGACAGCCCGCTTGTTTTCAGAACTCGTATCAGAAGGAATTTCTGCACACTAGCTATAAGGGGAGAACCTGATAATGCAACAGGGTCGAGCCCACAGGTAATCAATTTCTATCTGAATTTAGCCGGTAGCAGGGTACTCTGCCTCGCTCGAGCTCCGTGTCATGCATCCCTGCTCTCTACTCTTCCATGACATTGCTTTCCCTCTAACAAGGAAGATGTACCTTGTGCGGCTGCGAGCGTCAACATCATGCACCCAGTCACTGTCATTGTATCCGTCAACAACAAAGAGGGTTGTGCCCTATAGAAAAGTGCAACCCATGCTATGAAATGTGCATAATGCACCACACGCAGTGCGGCCTCTAGGTGACGCAACTGTGGACCCTACAAAATCTGTGCCAAAACGTTCACCGCAAAGGCCACATCCGCCCTTGTAGTTGTGGCAAGATACAGAAGGGAGACAATGACAGGAAGGTACTTGGTGACATCCACTGGCTCCCCCAGCCTAGACACATCCAGTGTCTTAAGCAACCTCTAACCTACAGGGGCCATAGGCGTTGACGCAGTCGGCAGAGCTTCATGAAGGGATGCAAATCTCTATCCTAGGCTATGCACATATGCCGTCTGGTGGACACGAAGAGTGCACTATTGGCGGTCGCGCTCGAGCTCCAATCCAAGGAAGTCCCGGACGGGACCCAAGTCCTTCATCTTGAATGCGGGCTGCAGCATCGCCTTCACTGAGTGCACTATGGAGGTGTTGCGTGACGCAATCAGTAGGTCATCAACGTACACCGGGATCGCAACGAAGGGTACCGACCACTAGCTCACAAAGAGTGCATGGTCAATTGTACTACGGTGGTACCTCCCCTTCTCAAGGGTGGAGGTAATCTCTTGGTTCCAGCAGCAAGGCGACTACTTTAGGCCATAAAGAGCCTTTCACAGCCGCCAAACCTTCTCAGTGCCATCGGTGAATCCCAACGGCTACACCATGTAAATCTCATCTTCCAGATGTCTGTTTAAACATGTGTTGTTTACGTCCATCTACTGCAATTCCCAGTCGTGGTGTGCGACTAGGCTAAGGAGTATCCTCGCTGTCGTATGCCGTCCCACAGGTGCAAACATTTTGTCAATATCAACGCTAGGAATCAGAGAGAATCCCTTTGTGGTGAGATGAGCCTTCTAGCGGTCCAGTGTGCCGTCAGGCTCTCGCTTCCGTCGAAAGACCCAGTGTGCAGAGACCGCTTTACGCTCGGGTGGGAGATCTACATGCTCATAGATGACATGATTGTCTAGAGCATTGAGCTCCTCACGCATAGCCGCCTCCCACAGCCGGACATCAAGGGACTCATGTGCTTGGCGTAACGTGTTGGGCTCTGGTGGTAGTGTGACTTCTCTCACGGCAACATGACACTTAACAACACAGCCTACTGAGTATGCCTCAACAACACACTAGAACTCATCTGCAATGAGCGCGTACCCAAGGCTAGTGGCCAGCCCAAGGGCATCGAGGCCGGTAGGGTGAGGCATGGTCTTAGAGTGTGTCTTAGAGTTGGAAGGGTGAGAGGTGCCAGTGCAAGAGGGGCCACTAGCATTTGGACGTGAGAGAGGGCACATAGTCGCTCTCCATGGAAAAAAGGGGACACGAGTGCAGGCGGTGGAGGCGTTGTGGAGGTCACGGGTACAGCCGTTGGAGGCACTATGGAGGTCATAGGTGCAGCTGGTGGAGGCGTTGTTGAGCTCACAGGCGTGACGATGACTGGTGGAGGGGCAAAAGCAAAGGCAAGAGATAACTCAGGAGAGGACAGCAGAGTGGGCGAGAGGGTAGATGCTAGGGATCAGGGAGTGTCGACCGACGACATCAACATTTCTACAGATAGATGGCTCGTTGGCTTAGCAGGTAATGGAACGGGAGATGGCGGCAACGACATGGGGAATGGGTGAAACATGGGGGAGGACGAGAAACAAGGTGCTGAGGGTGAGACAGAGCTAGGAAGATCCCCCCGTGGCTGAAAGAGCCGAGAGAGGGAGGACGTAATGGCGCTGCGGTCCAGGTCACGGAGGAAGACCAACTCAAAGAACAGAGTATTGCACAACTCAACAACACATTGGCACTCAAAATCCCAAAAGCGCCAAGCCTTGGATTGGGTAGAGACCCCAAGAAAGGCGCAAAGGCGACCGTGCTGGGACAACTTCATATCACGAACGTTGTCAGGAAGTCAGGCAGCCGCAATGCTACCCCAAACTTGAGCATGCGGAGGTCAACACGGCGACCATGCCACTGTTCAAACGGGATGACAGACTAAGGAAGGGGATCGTGAGGTACTCAGACCCCCCCCATTCATGTAGCTCATTGCCTCAAAGGCAAAGAGGGGGGACAAGCCAGACTCAAAGAGCAGGGAATGCACACCATTAGCAAGCGTACGGTTCCACCACTCAAACAATCCATTTTGTCGGGGAGTACAAGTGGTGGTGAGTTTGATGCAAACCCCACGGGACTCAAGAAGTCAAAAAGTGGAGCCCATGAACTCACTGCCAAAGCCACTGCAAAAGACACGTAGCATGAACAAGCCACAAGTCGAGGACACGTCAGATATCATTCATATGACGAAGAGCAAAACTGTACCAGTAACGAGAAAATTTGTCAATGAGGCACAGAACAAAACAACCTTGCCCCCCAAGGAAGTCATGAGATAAGGTTCCCATGACATCCGCATGGACAAGATCAAGCGGATGCATGGGCTGACTATTAGAGGAGAAGAAAGCGGAGCGGCGCATCTTACCTTGGGCACCGTCGAGACAGTCAGCCAAGCAAGGGAGCGGGAAGGAGGCATTGTCAAAGCCAAGGGTGGGCTGTAGACAGAGCATGCTGGTGATTGTGTCGGTATGCACATGGCCAAGGTGACAATGCAGCAAACAAACATGCTCGGGGAAGAGAGAGGGAGCGACTTGGACAAGCACGGTGCAAGCATGAGAGGAGACGGGAGCAAACAAAGGGACACAATACAATCGCTCACACCACACACCATGCAAAACAGCATGAAAAGCTGGACACAATGAGGCCGTGCCAACAAGACCGTACCAACACTGGCATTGAATTCCATACCCTGCTCGTCTAGGGTAGTGACAGATAAGAAGCTGACCTCGAGAGTGGGGACACATAACACGTCTGGCAGGAACACATTACCACTGGGGCCAACAAAGTGCATAACACCAACTCCGTGAATGGGGAGCATTTGACGAGAGCCCGTATGAACAGAATGGACGAAGCCAACGAGGCCGAGGATAACAAACACGGTATGAGCAGATGTCATGTGGTGGATGGCTCCGGAATGAAGGATCAGATAGCCCCCCGTCACGCACACACATGGCAGAACACCACGAGTTGCTACAGTGCCAACAACAGGAGTAAACAAGAGATCAAGCCACATGCAACAAGACAACGGGACATGATCATAGACTACCCTACTAACTTTTAATTTCGGCGATGGAGCAGTTGTGAATTTAAGAATCTTTAACTTTGCTGAGAAGGTAATTATTTCCTGTTTTCATGGAATTTGTCCAAGGTTTCTTGGTGGAACCTTAAATTCGGCGACCGGTCTCAAACAATTTTTCCAATTCGGCAAGCTAGGGAATCATGATAAAAAGAAAGTAGTTACAGCTATGGTTACATGTGCGATCAACTAGGATGACTGACAAATCCTGCATGGCAGGTACACGTGGCACATTTTGGCTGCGTGTACCTGAAACACAGTCGCATCTTGGCGCTTGACATGCGGGGATGACCGCATGTCAAGCGCAAGCCACAATCCGGTAATTCAAATCACCGCTTGGTGATTCGACTTTCTGGACCATGAAGCTGAACACATATTTGAAGCAAATGAGCACAAGCTAGGTAACAACATTAAATACAGGTGGAAGAATGAACCCAAAAAAGAAACTTGGTTGGTGGCTCTTTAATTCTGATTTATAGCTTTAAGAATGATTTAGGTGCCTGGTTAAATTCGTCGAAGCATCAAGTTCAAAATTACAAGTCAGTGGGGTACCATGTCTCAATCCATGGGACACACGCAAGCAGACTCCCTTCAACACCCCGGACGGGTCCCCACATAAGAAAACGTCACACTGACACACGTGACCTCTGGGGTATGTAGTCACACACTCATCTCGCTGATTACGGAGGTGTAGCAGGTGTGTGAGAGACTGCTCTGGCTAACATGCTCTCTCAAATGATGCTGGCATGACCGGCGGTGAGGATACTAATGGGCCAGTGGACGAAAACCAGTTGCACTCAGGGCCTCCTCCAACTGAATCACCTCTTGTATGCTGCTAGTTGCTGAGCTGGACATTGCCACGCGGACTCTGCAGCGTCAAGACGCATGTATAGCTCATCCAACTCTGCTGCGGCTATCGGCTGGGTGGCTCCATCTGCGGCATGCAGGCTGTCAGTGGCGGTACAAACCTGATGGTGGACCTCAATCGCGAGCACAAGCCAGGACCTCTTGTAGCCTTGTCGCCTCATCGTGTAGGTCAGCTGTCAATGATCTATCACCTGGCCGCCAGCTGTTTGCAAGGCATCAACACTGGACAAGGTATTGGCATGTGCAGTGTGTGCATTTGGAGGAGGTCCTCCTACGGAGGAACTGGCTGCTGTTGACACACCTGTCACTTGGTCGTCGGCTGCTGGCCGGATGTCAGCATCCGTCGGTGAATCTGCCTCTTCCGCATCGTTGCCGTCATCTGGAGCCCGTATAATGCCCTCGGGCTCCTCCCAACCCTGATGTGCAACCAATTGTCCACCACCCACTGAACGTCTGCCCGTCCCCAATGTGCATCCTATAGAGACCTCTCAGCTACCTCGAGATGCATGTGCGCATCCTCCATGCAATCCTTGGCAACATGTCTTGCTGGAACATCTGTAGTGTAACAACTATTGCTAGCCTCCCGGAGCACGGCTATGAGACCCTTGTACGTGCGCCTCCACTCAAGCCATGGCTTCCTCTTGCTCTTTGACCGCGGAGCGCATGCGCTCGGGTACGGGAACTGTAGCTTTGACGTGTGTAGGTGTGTCGTTGGCAAGAACCGCCATGGTGTCAGCGACGCCGGTCAGGGCAGCCATAAGCCGGAGGTCCGCAACTCGCTCTACATCCTCCACGGTAGATTCACCTATAGGGGTGACTGCTATAGGCTCACCTGATGTCGCGGACACAACCGCCAGTCGGCTGTGAATAGTGTGGACCATGGTAACGGCTGCTGCTGCACGGGCCGTCGCTGCTGAAGCATTCATTGATATTGCCTCATCCAATTTTCGGTGCAAGTCTGACCGTCTCCACACTGCCCTGTGGAACGTCCATACAATAGCCTTGAGGCCCGTCTACACATCCTCAACGTTTACTGCCACTACCCGATGACCCGTGGTGTCTGTGGTACTTCAACGTGTGCTCGCTGCACGCAAATCATGCATGAGGTGCTGCAGGTGCATGTCCCCATGTGCAACTACATCCTCCTGGTTACAAAGCATAGAGTATAGACACTTGAGCATGGGGGCTGGCTCTATTGGAGTTGTGCTCCTCACCATGGCAGGAGTGACTCCAAAAGGGAATACCAAAAAGACAAGCCCAAGTGGCTTAATGGTTAATGGTGTCCACCAAGAGGCAGGGACCCGGGTTCAAGTCCTACAAGATGAATTTCTGCCCTGCCTCAAGGGAGGTGGAAAAAAAGGTGCCAGGAAGCTAGCTCAACCTCTTAAGTTCCTCCTTGAGTTTTTAGAAGGCTAGGTGAGGGTCCAGGAAGGTGGCACACCTTCTAGAAGAGGTAGCTTGGTCTACAAGGAATCTAGAGGTGTCCTGATCTTATGGATACCTTTCCACCTGCTAGAAACAAACTGAGGAATCTAGGAGGGGACAGAATCTTCTAGAGGAGGGAAGGGTTGCCTAACTAGGCGGGAAAAAGGACAGCCTACCAAGGGATACTCTAGAATGAATAGAATGTGCTAGGAAGCTTCAAGTTTGGCATGCTTTGGTGTACTGGACAGCTTAGATTAGTGGCTACAAAATACCACTGCTTTTGAGCCTTGATCAAAAGAGTTCATTCCCATTCAATTGAGGCCAAAACTATTGCCAAACTCTTTAACCAGTTCTATGCCATCCTTGTAACTAGTTGCCTCTACAGTTTTAGTCTCTCCAAAAACATTTGGTGGTGTGAACCAGCCACTGATAGGGACCCTCCAGGGTGCACACTCACCCTCAAGCCAACAAAGGGTTATGGGCCTATGCCTTTAAGAGGTCCCAAGCCAGCTTGTGTTCACGCCTTCTGGATCAAGGCATGGCCGGCAACGAGCATGAGAGCAGCCGCACTGTCCTGAAGTTTGATGGGACAGGCTTTTCCTTATGGAGGTGGCTGTTTGAGGGCTTCCTCGATGACAAGGGATTCCTTGAGCTTGTGAAGGGTGATAAGGCTGCTCTGCCGGAGACTGTAACGGATGAGGTGAAGGAGGCATATAAGAATCGCAACAAAAAGGCGTTGGCGCTTCTTTTGTCCGGGTTATGTTCGCCACAACTTTGGCACATCCAAGGATGCACCATGGCCAAAGAAGCATGGTGGAAACTCTGCTCCATCTACCACTCAAGCAACCTCGCCAATCAACTCTTTGTATTCAAACGGCTCATCACCCTCCAAGCCAACGAAGGCGACAACGTCATGGAGATCGTGCAAAAGATTGAGTTGCTCACAGCAGAGTGCGTGGCCAGTGGTTGGGAGGTCGAATCTCAGCCGCAAGCTATGATCCTCCTGGCCATGCCAGACAGTTGGAGTCCCATGATCACAGTTCGTGGTGGCTGGCCTTCCGACGAGTTGAATTAGCCAAAAGTTGCTGAGTACATTCGCAATGAATGGATGCGACGTGGCGGTCAACAGAGTACAGCGGCATCAAGTTGTGCTTACACGGTTCATCCTTATAGTGGAGGCCGAGGTGACAACTGGAAGGTTGCCAAGCAGGGCACCAAGAAGGGTGACAAGAAAGGGGAGTGCTTCAACTACGGCAAGGAGGGCCACTATGCGCTCAACTGCCCCAATAAGAGGTCAGACTGAACGCAGCGGAAAAGGAAGAAAGTCGAGCAGGCCATCATGGCGTACAACTAAGGGATCCACAGATCTGCGGATCCAACCCGAGGATCTCGGATCTCGGATCGATCCGCGGATCTGGATCCATCCTCAGATCCGATCCGAGGAACCGCAGATCTGCAGGGGGGGGGACAAAAATGGTCCCGGGGTTGAGTTCGACACAAACACCGGATGACCTCGGAAGTCAAAGTTCAAAATCTCCACCACTGCTCGCATGACTGGTCCATATGTACTGGACAGCCACTTCACCAGCCAGCAAGGCACAGTTGATTACATGATGCTGGCCACCTCACCAGATGCCATGCACAACTCCACTATTGGGGATTAATGCATCTGAGGTGGACCTGTCCACCTCATCAACTTTTATCTGTGTGAAGCATATACACTGGGCCTGTCCACCGCATCACCTTTCACATGCATCATGCATCTGCGTTGGGCCAGTCTACCGCATTACCTCTCACATGCGTGATGCATCTGCGCTCGACCTATCCACTGCGGAACGATGAGCGGCGCAGATGCGCCGCTCATCGTCTGTTGCACGTGGCAACCTCAAATCGATCCGTTGCGGTCGAGGTTCGTTGGATGTGCTATGAAGATATTTGCTTTTCTCGAGAACTTTAGTAATTGACGACACCATGTTCAATTTGGGATATCGATAATGAACAGTAGACAAGTGTATGGATCGTATCGTCTAGGGGTTTCTGGTGGTCAAACCCATTGACATGTTTTTAGAGTTTTAACTGTCGAAATGCAACAGTGGGAACACTTGCCCAAGCCAAGTGTACTCGGCTTCGGCAAGACGGGATCAGTCCCGCTCCGCTCCGCTGTGGTACCAGAGCCACCCTAGCCCCATCGAGCTCCTACACGTCAGGAATCGGCCTTAGCCATTTTCACCCGTGCATACCAGTGCCCACACGTCCAAGCACACCACTCCGCCATGGCTGAGGCGTGCTCCGTTGTGCCAAACCGTCCGGCCGACGATGAAGATGACCACGACGTAGACATCGATGAGCTCGAGGAGGCTGAGGCAGGTGGCAAGCGTAAGCGCGGCAACGACTTGTCAGCCACCTGGACAGAGTTCACGAAGTTCGCCGATAGTCCACCTGATGACCCTCAAGCAAAGTGCAATTCCTGTCCCAAGACGTTTTCCTGCAAATAGGGGTGTACTTTGAACATGTGCATCAAGCACAACAAGATTTGGAAGAAGCTGAAGGAGCTACAGGCATTGCAGCATCTCAAGAAAGCAACAGCAGCAGTCGTGAACGCCACCGTTGAAGTAGCAGAGGTCAATCCCTAGAACGCGGTGATTGCCCGTGGTGTTGCAGCAGTGGGCGCCACTTTTGACAAGCGGTGTTTCCAGACATGCGTTTGGAAGCACGTATTTGACAAGAACGTCAGATTTCTGGCGATGGAGTCGATGTGGCTGCAGCAAGCGTTCTGGCACGCCAACCCAACAGCAACCCTACCATGACGATTTCGCGAGAGATTGTCATTGCCGCCGCTGCGTTCCACGCGCGCATCAAGAAGCTGATGTCGGAGGTAACTTCAGCCATCAGCTTCACAACTGACGAGTGGAAAGGGGAGAACCGGATGAAGTGTTTGGGGATGACAGCGCACCGGATGGAGAACTGGTGCATCAAGACAATTACACTGTCTTTTCCCGCAGTTCCTGAGAGTCCAACTGTTGTGAACGTCTTTGAATTCTTCTCCTGTGCTCTGAAAGCCTGGGGCGTGTGGGACAAAGTTTTCTGCCTGACCGTTCACAATGAAAGCACAAACGACAGCACGATACACAACCACATCATACCATCTGACTATTCCACGGAAAAGGCAGGGCACATCCGCTGTTTGGGGCATGTCATTAACCTTGCCGTACATGATTTGCTCAAAATTCCGGCCGTCACTTTCATCATTGGCAAGGCCAGAGCCATTGCCGTGTTTGCCGCGTGCTCCACCCGCCGCGAGCACAGGCTGATGAATGCTGCAAGATCTGCTGGTGTGTCTTTCCACACAAGCAGGTCGACACAGAGACTCGTTGGAACAGTACCCTGGACATGATGTCCAGGGTGCTACACATGAAGAGTGTGCTGCCCGCTAGGCTAGATGGCTATGGGATGGATGGCGAGGTGCTGAAGTCGACAACCGATGAGTGGAACCTCATCGTCCTGCTGACCCTCATCCTGAAGCCATTCAAGGCTTACACAGATGATGTCTGTGGGAGCAAGTATCCCACTCTGAATCTTGTGATCCCATTTTTTTAGAGCATGTTGGAGAGGCTGAATGGGTGGCAGGTGAAAGCACTGGCAGCAAAGGAGAAGTCGAAGAGGAGGGGCGCACCAGGGAGGCTGAACCCAAAGGAGCAGTTGCTCCTAGACATCCACCCCGGCCTCGTGGATGCAGAGACGAAGTTGAAGAAGTATGCTAGCTTGCTCTCTGTTCATCACGCACTGGCCACAGCTCTGGACCCCCGCATTTGCATGAGGTACCATGAGCGCTCGCATCGGCTGATGGGGATCAGCAGTGCAGCAGAGCTCCAGCTGAAGGTGATGGAACTGCTCCGCCCATACCACGAGAAGGTGGAGGCGCAGAGGGCTGCAGCAGACGCAGTAGCCGCGGCGGCAGGAACCTAGGGCAGCCAGCCCACACAAGAGAGCTCTATGCCTGCAGCAGCATCGTCATCTAACATGACTGCTGTGTCACCTGCTGTGCCTGCTGCTCTTTGCCAGCTGCGTCCCCGACCTGAGCGGCAGCGTGAAGAGGACGACGCGTTGTTGGAGGGAGCACTTGCAGATCCTATGGCTGGCATGTTTGAAGTACCAGAGATTCCTGCTGCAGCTACTACTCCACCATCCTCCTTGGAGGAGGAGGTGGAGCAGTGGAAAAAACTGCCGAAGAAGTCTCCACGCTGCCACATTCTGAAACATTTCAGGAAGTTCGGGAAGAAATTCCCAATTTTTGTCCCTTGCGGCTGTTGACGTGTTTGCTGTTCCCGGCACATCCACACCATCTGAGCGTCTTTTCTCTCTTGATAGGCACGTGATAACCGAAATCAGGCACTCGCTGGCCCATCTCACAGTGGAGAATCTGCTTACTATGAAGTCCTGGATCAACGTGCCCTCCCTCCAGGATCTCCCAGTTAGCCGACATGGGATGGTGGTGAAGGAATTCACGGACGAGGAGGAGCGCATCAAGGAGCTGAGGAGGCAAGCAAAGGAAGCAAACCTGGCAGGTGCAACAGCAGATGAGTTAGAGGGTCTCAGTATCTTTGTGAACGACAAGGATGAGGAAGAGGAGGTAGAGGGCGAAGGGGGAGGGGAAGGTTGTAATGATAACGTGATGGAGATGACATGAGCCATCCTTTTCAATGAAGTCATTTCTCTTCACTGTTTCCTTTGAAAATCTGATGTCTATTCCTCTTTGATTCTGTCTAGGCCTCATAATCTCCCTCAGAATGTTAATGGTACAATGGAAATGGTGTATGATGCAATGGAAATGGTGAATGGTGCAATGGAAATGGTGAATGGTGCAATCATTGAATGCCTTGATTGGTGAGTATGTAAGTGGTGCAAAAAGTACATGGTGTATGGTGAATGCTGCAATCAGTTAGTTAAGCAGATACATATTCACCATGTGGCCTTCATTGGTCCACTTTGTAAGTGGTGCATGGCAGGTGGTAACTGGTGCACATTGTGGATAGTTGAGTCACTAATTATACACCATGGTGCTGTTACCACATGGTTGCATTCCAGTGTTGTGAAGTATGCACTTTGATGGTGTACATGATGCTAAGAGAGCGACAGTTGTGAATGTCCAATTGTGGTCCTTGCAAAGCACACAGTTTCAAACTATGTGGATCCGACACAATCCGCGGATCATACTGGATCCGGATCCATCACCCGATCCGGACCCAGAATTCCGGATCCATCCTGTGATCCGCGGATCTGATCCGTTGTGCACCCTTATGTGCAACTCCAACTTGAAGGATCCGGGAGTTGCCGTTATTGACTCCGGATTAGGCCACCACACCCAATGCAACAGGGTGGCATTTTTCACCTACGGCGCCTTGGAGAGACGCATGACGGTAGCCAATGGCAAAACATAGGGGAACGTCCACATTGAGTCAATTGTGGATGGCAAATATGTCACAAGAACAATCCACGATGTGCTCCACATGCCCAACTTTGGGACAAACCTGCTCTCCGTCAGCCGTCTCATTGCCAAGGGACTTGATGTGCTCTTCTCAAAGAAGGAGGTTGTCATCCGCAAGGAGGGCAAAGGTGAGATGATTGCACGCGCCAAGAGGGAGGACGACTTGTACCTGCTACGCGCCAAGATCCTTAGCAGTCGGACGGGGTCCAACGCCGATAATCTTGCAACGAAGGTTGGAAGAGACCTAGACACATGGCACCGCCAACTTTGCCACAGTTTGCCATCAACCGTGAAGGAGGTGGTAGAGAGGGAGGTATTGCGGGGTCTCCAAAGCAGTGGCCTTCATGGAACCAAGGAGACCGTGTGTGAGCCATGCGTTGTTGGCAAAGCAACACCGCAACCGTTCATGTCAAAGGGGACGCGTGCATCGGCAAAGTTAGCAGTGGTACACACCGATGTGTGTGGACCACTTGAGAGCTCCATCGACAGAGCTCGCTACTTCCTCACCTTCATTGACGATTGCAACCGCAAACTCTACCGCCATCCCATGAAGCGGAAAAGTGAGGTCCTTGCATGCATGCAGGGGTTTGTGGCAGAAACAGTTGAAGGTGAAGGTGTCCCGGAGTGACAACGGCAATGAATATGCGGACTGCCTTTAGTGGATGAAGAGCATGGGGATTGAGTGGCAGAGAACAACTCCACCCACCCCACAACAAAATGGCGTTGCAAAGAGAGCGAATCGCACAATCCTTAACATGGTGCAATCCATGTTGAGCGACGCTGGCCTTGCACAATGGTATTGGGCAGACGCGGAACGGACAACGGCATACATCATGAACCTTACGCCGAACAAGTTATTGAAGGACAAAGAGAGCAAGGCGTGGAAGACGCCACAAGAGGTGTGGAGCGGGAGGATGCCGACGGTGGGTTACCTCCGCACATTTGGTTGTGTTGCACATGCGGTGGTGCAGGCAAATGAGGGACGGAGCAAGCTGGACCCGCGTACCCGCCGATGTATTTCCCTTCCGTATGAGAGCAAAAGCAAGGCACACCAACACTTTGACCTAAGGAGGCAGCAGATTGTGTGGAGTCCTGACGTCACGCTCGATGAGAAAAGTCGTTGGACGGACAAGGAGGCAGGTCGCTCCACGAGAGGGGAGTGGATGCCACTCCTTGAGGGAGAGACACATGAGGATGTGAATGAGGGTGACATCCTTGCAACAGCTCCAATCGGAGAGGATCACCCAAGGGATGGGCGAGTGTCAGACTTTGTTCCGGCAAGTTCATACTAGGATTCCAAAGTACCAAAGCTGGACGTGGAGGCAGGGAGTCAGCCCATGTCTCCACGATCTCTAAGAGAGGGGGAGAAGGTGCTTGGAGAGGTTGGTACGGAGAGGGGACAACAGCAACAACAATCGCCTCAACAGCCCCGACCAAGCATCCAAGTGCATAGAAGGACAAAGATATACGATGCCGACAAGGCCATTTTGACTGAGTTTGCACAAGCCATCTTAACGTACGAGGAGCCTCAATCTGTGAAGGAGGCACTGCCGTTGACAGATGGGGCTCAGTGGGAGAGATCAATAAAATTTGGGCTTGCCTCCTACGAGGAGAACGACACTTGGGAGCTGGTTGACCGGCTGGAGTGTGAGAAAATTATCAGCTCCAAGTGGGTCTTCTAGAAGAAGCTCACGAAGAAGGGGGAGGTGGAGCGGTACAAGCCGCGGCTGGTGGCAAAAGGGTATGCCCAGCAAAAAGGGGAGCATTATGACGAGACCTTCGCACCAGTGGCCAAGTTTACCTCCATCTGCACTATACTCTCGGTTGCAGGCATGCGACTATGAAATTCACCGATTGGACGTCAAGACTCATTCCTCAATGGCGACGTGGACAAGGAAGTCTACATGGAGGTGCCGGAGGGGGTGGATGCGCCGCACGGGAACGTGTGCCGGCTTTGCAATGCTCTCTATGGACTCAAACAAGCTCCGCTCATGCGGTACCTCAAAATGGACAGCTTCATGGGTGAGCTTGGCTTCAAGTACTGCGAGACGGATCACAGTGTGTACGTGCGTAAGCAGCCGGGGCTCCACCAAACTGTCCTCCTCTATGTGGATGACCTCATCCTTGTGCCTTCAGATGAGGGGGAACTCAAGAGCTTGAAGAAATAGCTTGGCGGCCGGTTCAAGATGATGGACATGGGTGGGCTTGACTACTACCTACGCATCACCATCAAGAGGGACCGCAAAGCACGCACGCAGGAGATGGGTCAAGAAAAGGATGTGCAAGATCTGCTATCCTGCTACAAAATGAAGGAGTGCAATCCCATCGGCACGCCTATGACAACGACGTGAGTTGAGCTCGAGCATGGGCTCCAGCACGGTAGACAAGAATGAAGAGATGGCTAGAGTACTATTCCAGTCCGCAATTAGTAGCATAATGTATGCCATGGTGGAGAGGCGACATGATCTTGCCTTTGCTAAGCGACAAGTGAGCCGCTATGTTGTAGATCCTGGGCCGCTACATTGGCAAGCGGTCAAGAGAATTCTTCGCTACTTGAAGGCAACAAAACAGTCGCAACTTGTGTTTGGAGGGGGGCACGGACGGACACCCTGGAGTTGGTTGGCTTCTCTGACGTTGACTGGGCATATGATGTTCATGACGACAAGTCAACATAGGTCTATGTTTTTGTGCTTGGTGGTGTAGCGGTGTGTTGGACAAGCCAGAAGTAGGACTGTATGGTGTTGTTCTGCACTGAGGCGGAGTGTATTACACTCGCAGAAGCCGTAAAGGAGGAGTTATGGCTACGGATATTGCTCAAGGAGATTGGGGTGCCGTAAAGAAGCCAACAACGCTACATGTTGACACCAAGAGCGCCATCAGCCTGACAAAGAACCCTGTGCTTCATCGGAGGACAAAGAGACGTAGAGACCCATGCTTGTTTGGGTCATTAGCCAAATGAGAGGTGTTGTGATTTGTGACGTTTCCTGCCGACCTGTATAGTTTACTGTGACCACTCGGCCGTGTCCATGCCCATGCAAATCATTGATGCGAACCCAGTTGTTACCGGTGCGTCGTCTAGTGGTGGACTACCACCTTGGAGCTGACCGACGACCGTCCCAGAGCTCTGGACGCTGCCTGGGACCTCCTGCAGGTTTTTTGCGCCACATAAGAGTTTATCGGTGAACTGGGCGTGGGCCCCATTTCCATGTTCTTGCATTGTGTGTCCACCGTTTGATGCCGGATGCATACATGTGACCAGTCGTAGTGTCCGGCTTGTGATTTTGCACGTCTAGGTTCAGACGACGTAGCGTTCTGACATGTCTACGCTGAGTTACGACCAAAATAGTGGTTTCGGGCCAGTTTTAGGGCAGACCTGTGCTGTTGTGTGTGTCGTACACGGCTTACGGTGACCCTTCGCCTCATGTCCATTCAAGATATCAAGCATCACTTTGCACGTTACCTTGTTGCAAAGGGTGATGTGGTGCTTGTGCACTGTGGCACAAAGCACATGCTTGCTTATGCCATGACAAAGGCGCAACTCAAGGACAGGCATGATGCTACTTGGATGGAGCTTGGGCTTTTCCAAGCCTCTTGAGTTGCAGGTCAAACATGGACAACTGCCATGGGTGATGCGCTAGGGGGAGATTGTTGGAGTTGTGCTCCTCACCATGGCAAGAGTGACTCCAAAAAAGAACACCAAAAAGACAAGCCCAAGTGGCTTAGTGCTTAATGGTGTCCACCTCTAGAGGTAGGGACCCGGATTCAAGGCCCACAAGATGAATTTCTACCCTTAGTCAAGGGAGATGGGAAATTTGTGCCAGAGAGCTAGCTCAGCCTCTAGAGTTCCTCCTTGAGTTTCTAGAAGGCTAGGTGAGGGTCCAAGAAGGTGGCACACCTTCTAGAAGAGGTAGCTTGGTCTACAAGGAATCTAGAGGTGTTCTGGTCTTCTGGATGCCTTCCTACCTGTTAGAAACAAACCAAGGAGGGAAGGGTTGCCTTCCTAGGTGGGAAAAATGACAGCCTAACAAGGGATACTCTAGAAGACATAGAATCTGTTAGGAAGCTTCAAATATGGCATGCTTTGGTGTTCTACAAAGCTTAGATGAGTGGCTAGAAAAAGCCACTACTTTTGAGCCTTGATTGAAAGAGCTACCGTTGCCTGCCAGGCACATTGAGCCAAACGTGTCGTCCGTTGCCTCGCGTGCTGAGTGCGAGCACGAGGAGCGTGAGCTGAAGACATCATCATAGAAGCGGAGTGGTAAGATGTCGGGATGACCCCGACTGACTCTAGGACAAAGCGGAGGACGTCACATGTAGAGCTAACGTGGGGAGGTATGGCACCATCATGTGACACCACGAACGGAGGTGAGGATGGTGAAGAGGAGCATGGGGGTGTCTGCAATGGCATGGTGGCAACAGTATGCTCAGACCACATGGTCTGTGAGCAGGTGCACCATGCACTTTAAACCTTGGAGCTCAGCGTACAACACCGCCATAGTTGTACTGAGGGCTGCCACGTTATCAGCCAACGTCTCTAAGTTAGATGGTGAAGAAGAAGGGCGGGACCATATCCAGGGCGGTCGCCACCCGGCAGGGCACTGGCAACACTGGCCCCAGCCATGGTGCTGATCGCCACAATAGTAGCAGGCAAAGTCATTGCACGCCTAAGGCGTGTGCCACGGCTGCAAATGCCACTGTGGAAGTGGTGCTTGTCATGCATGCAGTGTCAGTGCCAACCACTGCGTCGGCTGCGCTCCCTGCCATGCCAGTCTACTAATTTCTGGAGCTTGGCGTGGGTGACTACACACAACACTTACTTCCGTTGGCACAAGACCGCAGGGAGAGATCGGCGATCGAAGCACAGTCTCTCAGACGTTTTGTGACATCGTCACAGGGGTAGCCACTACCATGCTAGTGGTAGGCTGTAATGCGACCGCTATGCGATTACTATGCTGCTAATGCGCGTCTAGCATAATATGTAACCTCAAGTCCCCTTCGGTGCTGGTACTACTTTCGCTGCTCCTTAGGGCCGCCGTCAACGCCGATGGCGGTGGTCCACGCCACACTTCTAGCGGATGTTAATGCTGCTAGTCGTGCCGCTGCGGTTGCGGCTGCTGCTACTGCACCGGTCATCGTAATCAGCCGACATTTGTGACCCTGGCTACATCTTTCTCGCTACTTTTGTCCACGTCCCCTGAGACTTTTTTTTCTTCACCGAATGCTCAATGCTATTAGGACACCCCTTCTTGGGATCTTTCTCGATTTTCCCACTCGAGGATCCCCCCTGTCCTCTTCCTTTTCTTTGTTGCTGTCTGGCTCAACCCTTGCATCGAGCGAGCGAGCTCGGCAAGCTCATTTGTGGGCAAACCCGCTTGGAGCACGAAGTTGCAAGGGAGCTTCACGTAGCAAGCAAGCAACAGTAGTGGCTATTGCCGCTGCGGCTGCCACTACTACGCGCGTTGCTACCGCAGCTCCCGTAGGCATGAGCAAGTGTGGCCGCGCGTTATAAATGTTTACCGCCACGGTCGTTGCTGCTGATGTTGCCGTGTGATGCTAGTACGACCGCTCGCCGCCGCTGTTGCTACAGTTGCTAGCCGCTGCTGCTACAGCTGCTAGCCGCCACCGCTACTCCTAGTTTGTTCTGCGACTGCTTGTCGCTCATGCGGCTACTGCTACAATCCTACTGCTACCGCTCCTGCATATGCAACTGCTATTTCGCTACTGTTGCTGCTCATGGCTGCTGATGCTACCGTTCTTGCCGTAATTGCGCGTTGCTATTGCGCGTAGCCCATGCCACAAGTTGCTACTGTGAGGTGCTTCTCCTCCACTTTTTATGTGTGCACATATAGCTGAGCACGGCGGCTACTGCCACCTGGTGCTGCTACTGTTGCTCGGTGGTTGTTGCCTGTAGCCGCTCTCGTAGTAGGTGCTTCCTACTACTACTACTGCTACGGCGGCTGTTGCTTGGAGCTGCCGCCAATGCCTCCGCTGCCTCCAATGCTCCGCTACAACGTAGTCGTGGTAGGTCCCTCCAGGATCTACTGTTGCTGCTATGGGTGGCTGCCGCTGCTGCCACATACTACTACTGCTGCTACGTCTCTGCTGCACAGCAAAACGAGCTATGGCTCATTCGCTCTGATACCATGACAAACTTCCTGGAACCTTTCTCACCGCTTGCCATTTATCAGCGTTAGCGCTATGTGAGTGTGTGACGAGAGTCACAAGTCATACAAGAAACTCAAAGGGTTTGGGTAGAGACATGTGTATAATGTTAGGAAGCTCAAATTGAACACAATTACAAAGGGAGATGGCAACTGACAAGAGCACGACACAAACACACGCTGCGGCGCATGGCAACTGCCGCACGGACATTGCCAGTTTGTCCTTAAACCGGCCCAAAACCACTGTTTTGACCGGAAATTTGCGCACAGGTATCCAAACGCAACACCGTCTAAACCTAGAGATGTAGAATCTTGAACGAAACGTTACAAGTGATCACATGCACACGACTGGCATCGATCACTAGATAGACAATGCAAAACATGTAAATCGGGCTCATAATGAGTTCGCGGAGAAAACTCTAGAGACGGTACAAAAAGTGTAGAGCATCCAAACAAGCACTCTGGACATCGTGGCAGCTATATGGCTGCTACTAGTGGGTGGAGCAACCACTCGTCGGTACCCTGGCGCTAGCCGGGTCTACATCACGGATCATGTCATCGTGCTCTCTACTTTTGCTGCTCCATACCACAAGTGTGGGGTGTATGGATTATCACCACGGTAGGCGCTCGTGATGGGTGGAAACCACAAAAACAAGCAAGAACGTCATCGAGGACATATTCGACCATCGAGGACGAGGTAAAGCGACATAATTTTCTGTCAAGTGGCACGTATATGACGCCGCCCACTATAGGGAACCCAAGGACAACCTCCGAGATGTCGATCACCTAATCGATGGATATTACAGTCGAAGCCAGGCCACATATGTATGCGCGCCGATGTGTTGCGACTAGAATGGGGGAAGTGTTACGTATGAGACGTACACAAGTCCCTAATCTTTCTGAGTGGGCATTTCTCTTATCACAAAAACATCCCATCGCGTCGCGAGACCGCGATACTCACTCCGATGGTAGACGGCAAACCGGCCAACTACCCCCTCCCTCACTGAATCTTCTCGAACCTTGTGAAAAATTCGACCACTCTTGCAAATCTACGACTGTATCACGACCTTTCCGTTGAATTCTCGATGCACCGAGACGAGTTCAGATTTAGAAGGACGCATCTCGTATCTTCATCATTGATTATAGAAGACCCCTGATTTTCTCGGCGGACCTTCTCAAATCCAAGCACTCACAACGTGACTGTGCACGCGTTTCTCAACAAGCGACCCAACGAACCCGACTTTGCTATTTTGAAACTTGTCATTAAAGGAAACTTACCGCTCATTATAATTTTTTCAAGTGTCCCAGATTCCAGATCATGTTCTGTCTTGCAAAATTTACCTGTTTACCATCTACGCTCCGTTCAGCATAATATGTTCCTCTTTGTGTAACAGGAAGACAAATGTAGAGCACTGGGTTGGGGGAAACGAATTTGTAATCCTGGGAGAGCATTGCATTTATGGTGTCGGTTTGGGGCTATGGCTGTATAGTGGTCACTCGTTTTGTGATGACGAAGGCAAAGACGTCGGTTTCGAACGAACTGATTGGATCGCATGATAAGGTTCTGTTTGTCAATTCCTGTCGAAGTTTTACGAACGTGTAAAAATGTTTGATTCGTTCCAGAAATGTTGGGACAGGTCTTTCTTCGTGCGAAGTTAGTCCAATGCGAAAGGGATGCTTTCCATTTATTCAATCTGTTCAGGATCCAATTCAAAACGGACCAAAATCTCCTTTGGACAGATGGACAGTTTAGCTTGGACTCTGACCGTCTCCGCATGGATGCCGATTCATGGCGGCACTTGACGTTGCGTGGATGCCATTCCATCTCGTTCGAGATGGATCCATTCTCGTTTTTAGCGAAGGGAGTCTTTGGTCGAAATAGCGTTCGTCTAGGACGACTGAGTTCGAACAAGATCGCACTTAGTCGTCCTTTCGACGGTGGAATTGTTAAGAATGTTCGACTTGAAGTGAAGGATGCCTTGAATGTTAAGAATGAGCTGGCTTTGGTGGAGGGAAATTGCGTGGGAGCCTTGTCTAGTTGGATCCGGCGCACGACATTGGTTGAAGCGCACCGCTTGGCTTTTCGAAAGGAGTACCATGTGATTCTTTTGCCAATAGCGGTTCTCCAACACTTGACGCAAAAAGGTTGGAGGTCGTTAGCCATTGGTCCTCACACGAGGGAGTGGGCTGCTTACGTGGTGAGAAGTGGGCTCCGGACTGTAGGTCGTCACATGGTCGTGGTCATTATGGCAACGGATTGGCGGCGTTTGCGAGAGGAGGAACACGTCAGCAAACACGTCAGTACATCATGTGGCCGTGGCTGAGCGGGAGGCGCGGAACTGGATCAGCGGGTGGAGCGAGTTTCTGCTTTGGCCGGTCTCCTTCCCTCGACGTCTACACCATTGGTCGTGCGATAGCTGGGTCACATGGTTGCCAGATTCGCCGACAGTCGTCGATCTGTCTGAAGGTGGCCATTGTTGGCCGGTTTGGACGTCAGTTGTGGTCGCGTTTTCCATTTTCGCCGGCCGTCTGGAGTTGCATGTGTTCTCCGAGGCCAAGCATGCTTCCGCGGGAAGCTAATCAGCGAGTCTCTCAATTCCATAATGTTTCAGACTGGCCGCAAAATATAATGACCTGGTACAACTACATTCAATTTGGAGTTTAAGGTCAAACGAATTGATTCTGAGATTATTATTATGGCCACATGATGATGTATCACAGTCTATAAACACAATATAATAACACTCCTAAATGAAATTCTGGTGTTGAAGATGATATGAAAAAAATGGCAAAATTTTAACAATTCAGAATCTTTGGCAAGACTTGACTTCCAGTGGGTGGATACAATTCTTCCGCTCTTGGTGCTCGGGATGGCACCAGTCCCCTAGCCCTATCTATGTGATGGCACGATTGAAAGGGAAAACAAAAATCAAGTTAAATAAATCTGAGAATGCTCATGCTAGTACACTTTATGTGATTGGATTATTTGAAGGCACCTAGAACATGTTCCATGTTTTTGCTTTCAATTATACTGACATGAAACCATGTATGTTAAAGCAGATGTATGACTTTCAAAAAAATTACATAATGAATGAATAATAGGCATTTCAAACTCTATTACATCGTGAGGTTCAAGGGATCCAACGCACCCGACTACTACCAGGTCCATTGTTCCAATGCTCAATAAACCGTACTCCATTGTATGTAAGAGATTGCTTCCACAACCTTTTCATGTTGATTTGAAAAAAACAATAATAAGATTTTTTTCTTTGCATGAGGTTATTTTATTATCTAATGGGGATGGAAGAGAATTGAAATGTAGTTCATTGTACCTCAAGTAAGGTTTCTTGCTTTTGTTTTAATGAGATTTTACAACATTACATTAAATTTATTGTATTACATCTACTTTTAACTTCCAATTATCATACAAAATTATACTTGAATAATTAATTTCAGTATAAGTATAAGGTAGTGGCCTTAAAGAGGCTTCTTTCCTCTATAAACCATGGTTTTATGTTGAAATGAGGAGTATGTTTTCACATTACAAGTTAAAATTTAAAGTAATCATACATAAAATTCCACTTTATTTGAGCCACATTACATTATCATTATTTCTTTCACACCATCATGTCAAATAAAAAATTTAAAAAGTATTTTACATCATAATAGAAGAACACCATAAACTAGGTAATGGATTGAAGCATTTTGAGAAGACGAGCTTCAAAGACACATGGACTCCGCCTTATGAAGCGGAGTCATTAACTTTACTATCCATGACACATGAAGCTTTAAGTTCATGCGTGATGCCTGCTAGCATTGAATTCCAACTAAGGAAGTAACCTGCTTGCATTTATGTCCATGAAGAATACACTTGATTGCGAAGGAACCAGCTCGAGGGATATTTTCCTTCACGTAATGTCGAGGCCAATGATGTCACAAGTTTGCACTTGTGAGGGTGTCTTCAAGGAAAGTAACCATGTCCTCTTATGACGATACCTTATTTGTTAGATTAGTGTTATTGTAAGTAGAATGTGAATCAAATCTTTCCAAGGCCTTTGCAAAGAAACATCACTATCCCATTTGAATTTATTAATCACTGTGGGAGAATTGACGTTTTTTTAATGCCTATGTGCTTCGCTTGCCTTTTTCTTAAGGTAAGACCCACCACAATTGTTTATGGTCTTTGCCAATCTGGACCGAGCCATTACAAGAGGGCATAACTAGCCCTCCCATACACAACCATCACAGACTATAGAGTTTGACCGTTCTTCACGACCGTCCGTAACGTCTCATGGTGGTCCAGCTTCGATGTCCGGAGGCAAGCTATATTTTGACAATTTTGTCCTCATTGAATTTAAAGGCGAGGCTATTAAGCGATGCTAATGAGAAATGTTAAAATGTTCATGATGATTTCCTTCCACCAATAAGAGGACTTCTCTTTTGTTTGTGATTTGGAGGCGTCTGGTAAAAATATTTCTAAACAGAGTGATCATTTGACACGGTAGGTTACCGAAAAAAAGAACATGGTACGTCCTTCATGATGCGCTTATGAGCACAAAATCACGACTTTACTAGCCTTAACATATAACTTTCATGTTTGCGAGTCGTCTATGTGACATCATATTACTGCCAAATAACGTTCCCTTTAGTACACTTAGGGCCTAAACGGATGCATTGATTTTGATTTTGATTTCATGGTAGATAGGCGGGAGGGGGCACGCGAAAAAATCCGCGAGAGCTCGCAACTGTTTGAGAGTCCGCAAAAAAAGTTGACGAAGGCAAAGGAGGAATCAAACGACTCCTGCTGATTTCCTAGGACGTTAACCTGATGACGATCTACGTGGCATGCTTCCCAACGTGTGGGAAACGTCCTAATTGCGGAAACGGCAAAAATCGGTCCAAATGCCTGGCATGTAGACGTTTATCATAAAAAGTTTTTCAAGCAATGTCTGAATGAATCTTCTCATACATTGACGTGCTAAAATTCATTTTACTGACACGTCGTTTGAAGGGAAAAAACGAGCACTTTGCACGTGTCGTGACGTCATGCTTTATGCACCTGGCGACGAGCTACGTTCTTCTTTAAAATCAGGGTCGATGTCCGTGAAGCTCGGACATTGAATAGCGCGAAATCGGCGGATTCCAAGTCGCTGTCCCGCTGATTTGAACCGTTTCCCACGTATACGTAGAATCAATGATTCTTGCATTGGTTCAGGGCCTTAGGCTCCGAGGGCTAGTGCTTCACGTTTTGATCTACAGTCAGTTTCCGCGACAAAACCAGAGCGATCTTGGGGCCTAATTTCCAGAGAACTCGTTGAAAGCCCCATCGGAACCAAGCCAGACTGATCGCCAAGCCGCCAGAGCAGTAGTTCCGGGAAGGGAGCCCAGTGGGAGGGATCGTCTGCCCGGACAGTCGCGAAAGCCAGGACAACAATTCAGTGAAAGCCTTGAGGGCGAACGCCTCGAGTAGTTCCAAGCAGCACTTCCTTCGTCAGAGCAGGTACTGCAAGTAGACACGTGGTCACAGAAGTACGTGCCAAATCCTCACCCATGCTCTCGTTTGCAGTCACAGTAGCTCTCCAGCTGCATCGCAACAGTTTCGAGTTGGTGAACGGGCGCAACTTGAACCTTTACGGGAAAAAGTAAATTTTCCGTAGCACAGAGGTCGGGCACACAGGTCGGGCAAACAGGCGGCGGTCGTCTGCGAGGGCCGCGTTCCAGAGGTGTAGTGGATGCGTCATGCTCCTGAACCCTCAGCTGTATTTATCATTTGGTTCTCCTATGCTGCCAACTCTCCACCCAACCACCACTCGTGTGCATGTTCTACGCGGCCTCCCACCGCCATTGCAGGCAGTGAGCGCTCGAGTTGGTTGCTGGAGTATTGTAAGACCCTTCCACCCGCCCCACCCAATCCAATCGACATCCCGCCCGACGTCCATCCTCCTCCCCCGTCCAATTGCCATTTTCTCCAATTCATTAGTCCATCGGCCTGCGTCAGGCTATGGCATGTCTCCAGCTTGTTGAGGTGCGGACGGACTGCGACCCATGCGTACAACATGCCTTATGTCGTGTCATTGTCTGGCTGCCTGCGTAACCTGCGTCTGTGGCCATTCTCCGCATAGACGTCGGAAGGCAGTGGTTGGACAGATCTGTGGCGAGGTGCGAGAAAAGCATCGAATGATACCGGAGCATGTATTCGCCTTAGTTCAGTGCTGGATCCCTGGAACCTGCGCTCCTCAGCTTACTCAGGACGTCGGTCATATGACAGCTGACCCTCCAACCGGATCTGGTCACACGTCAGGCACTTGAGCGCTCTGTGTCTCTTTTCGTTGCTTCCCACGCCTTCGCTGCCTGTCTATCGCCTCTCTCCCTTCCCTCCCCGCCCTCCTGCACGTTTTACCGCAGTTCTGCTCATGACGTAGTAGCTGACCCAAGCAGGCTTGATGCTGTTGACTGGTGGCCGAAACTGTCAACCCAGTCGAGCCCCACCCTGATCGACTGTTGCAACAATGGTTCGGTCCGTTCGGAAAGCCCACTGTGTTGCGCTCTGCTGCTCTCGTTGCTTCCACCCTCACCTGTGCAGGTGCCTCTGGCGCTCTCCCTCCACGCCCCTTCCGCTGCACGGACGGCACTTTCCACCACCGCCTGCAGTCGTCTCATCTCAGCCACAACGAATCCTCTGCCTGCCTCCTCCTCGGCGCCGTCGTTGGTGTCATCGTCAGCGACCACACGACGGCAAGAAGGATCACGCGATCGGCGTCCTCTTCCCAGGGCCGCCCTCCGCCGCACGCCGGCTGCCAGAGCCCACATCGGGCCCATCCCGCCGCCTTCGGATCCCAGCTCCAGATCACCCCCTTCCTCCGGGTCGTCTTCCAGATCTAGATCGGACCTCTCCAGGTGGTCCGAGGCGGAGGCCTTGGCATGCCCCTGGCCTCCCAGCCTGCCAGGCAGGGAGGCGGAGAGAGCGGCCGATGGGAGGTGCGGCGGCGGCAGGTGGGCGTCGAGTGGTGACTCGGCTGCTTCTGAGGGCGAGTTGATTCCGTCCCTCACGCGCGGATGGGTGGAGGCCACGGAGGTTGGGGACAGGGACGAGGCTGGGAGGCCAGGAGTTGGGGTGGCTTCTTGTCGGGCCTCCTCCCCCAACCCGTCGTCATCGTCGTCGTCCAGTGATGCCGAGGGCGGTGGCGGGAGCGTGTTGGGGGCCGTGGCGTTGATCACGGGGACGTCGGTGGGCGCGGGCGTTCTGGCGCTGCCCTCCGAGACAGCCCCTGCGGTGAGTTGACGCTGGCGCTGCTGTTGGCCCGTGTGGTGGTGTGGAGGTGGTCGTAGTCTTGACATGTTGCAGCCAAAGACCAGGTGTGGAGGCACACAAGTGCTGGGGTTTTTCTCGACGTCAGGGTTTCCCACCCAGATGGGGTTCAGGGATCCCACTGAACAGTGAGGGTTCTGCCACAGGTTATGCTCCGCTGCCTTGGCTTACCGCCAGCAGCTCTTTGGGCTGCTGTTGCCATCTGCTGGATGGATGGACTAATGGAAGGATGTGGATGACAGACGGGGTCACAGGCATCTCACAATTCCTGGAGACGGGGGAGGGAAGAATAAGGGAGATGGTTCGGCTTTTGCATTAGACTGAAGCCAAGGGTTTACTGGGACACACCTGCTCAGGGGCTGCTTGCGAGTTCCTAATCCAATTTGTTGTGTCATTCTTTGGCACAAGTTGACGGAGTCCCTCTCCCGCACTGCGTGGCTTGTGGCTTTGCCTTGCAGGGTTTCATGCCGTCTGTGGTGGTGCTGGGACTGTGCTGGGCCTTCCTCACACTGGAGGCCTTCCTGCTGGCTGACGTTAATGTGCGGCTCATGGGCCAGCGTCGAGAGCGTCACCAGCAGCAGCAGGAGTGCAAGAAGCAAGCTGACTGCGGAGTCGGTGGCGGGCCATCGGAGCCAGACGAGGCGTCGGATGTGATCTCCCTGCGCACCATGGCGGAGGAAACCCTAGGGCCTGTGGGCGGGTGGTGCTCCACGGCCACGTATGTGTTCCTGTCCTACACTCTCCTTGTGGCGTATGTGGCCAAGGCTGCGGATGTGCTGGGGTTTGGGGCAGCGGCGGATATACCCGCGCCCATGCTCGCCGGCGCGTTCTCGGCACTGCTTGGCGGTGCGGTGTATGCTGGCACCACGGAGTCGACGGACTGGCTGAACCGCATCATGACGGCCGGCCTGCTTGGTGAGTGCAGAGGACAGAAGGTGCGGCAGGATGGCTGGAGGAGCATAAGCTTCAGAGACGATGCTCTGGGATTGAGAAAGAGAGCACGTAAGATTTCTCTGTCCCCCTGTCCCTGTCCCTGTTCCTGTCCCAAGGACTGAAACCTGTGCCCAAGCGGTGCACACTCTTTCCGCAGCCGTTGTCTCCATCCAGCCCCACTCCCTGACCTTTCAGTTTCAGATACAGCATCTGCCACTTGTGATGGCCAACATGCTGTGGTGAACATCCCCATTTCTCCCCGTTCTCCCGTCTTGTCTGGTGGTGCCGCAGCTCTGTTCGGGGCAACCGTGTTTGGGGGCGCCATGACGGCGGACTGGTCGGAGCTGGCAGTGCATGACTGGTCGGAAGCGCCTGCCATGGTACCAGTGGTGTTTCTCTCCCTGGTGTTCCACGATCTCATTCCTGGTGAGTGGTCGGTTCTGTCCCCGCCTCTCCCGCGCGTCGAGCTCTGCCCCTGCTGAGCTCCGGATCGTCCCTCATAGTCGTCCCTGTGCAAGATGCATGCAGCATCTGCGTATGGTTGGTGTGGACTTCTGTTTGAGTGCTCACTAAGCATACCAAGTACCGTACCATGCAGGGCAGTTTCATACTCAGGAGAGAACCAACAGTCTTCTGTCTTCTTGCCTCCTCGCCTCCTCCTGTGATACAATTTGCAGTGCTGTGCACGTACCTTGGTGGCGATCTCGCGCGCATCCGCAAGGCCATCACGCTGGGCAGCGCGGTGCCGCTGGCCATGTTCCTCACATGGGATGCTGTTGCGCTGGCCCTGTGCCATGGGTGCGCCACGGCTGCCCCCGGCACCTACATCGACCCCCTGCAGGCCATTATTGAGTGAGTGTGCCCAGCCTGCCTGTGCCTCCTGTTCTGCTGCTCGCTTGCCATGTCGCTGCATGGATCGACTGAGGATGGCCTGCTTGCTTCCCGCGCCACAGCGCCAATGCACACCAGCTGGCCTTGCAGGAGTACTGTCTGTTTTCTTGCAGACGCCTTTTTTGTGCCCGCTCCCTGCAAGACAGTGCTAGGCAGCATGTCCACACTCCAGTTGGCGAGGTCAGGCCAGCTGTGGCACTGCTGCATGTCCTCTGATTCATGCTGGATTGCTCTGTGCTTCCGATGGCTTGGGTTGTGGGAGCAGGCCAGGCGGCTCAACACAGTTTGCAGTCATCCAGAGCTTCTCCCTGTTAGCGGTGGCCACGTCCTTCATCGGCACGGCCCTCAGCATGTCCGAATTCTTTATTGAACAGCTTGGGAGACTATCGCCGTTCCGCTCCACTTCGCAGTCCAGTTCGCCTCAGGCTCCACTGCGGTCTGCACCAGCAACTTCGTCTCTGCCGCAGTGTCCAGACAGGGAACAAGAGCAGAGGCGTCCGCGGCTGTTGTCGCCACGAGAGCGGCTGCGAGCTGCAGCTTTCCTTCTAGTTGTTGTCCCCCCGGTGGCTCTGTCTTCGAGCATCCCCGATGCCTTTTTCTCCGCCAGTGAAGCCGCGGTAAGAAGCTGTGCCAGGCTCTGACTATGCTTGGCCCCTGAAGCACCTTAGCTTGTATTGAAAGACAGGTTGCTTATCCTGCTCTTGTCGTGTGTTTGTCGCGGCATGCAGGGTGCATACGGTATGACGGTCCTGTATGGCATATTCCCACCACTCATGTTCTGGAGGATGCATCAGGCAGAAGAAGAGAAGCAGCGGACATCTTCCCATGCAGAAGCAGTAACACCAGCAGCAGCAGCACCAGCACCAGCAAGGTCATCTGAATCATGGGTGGTGCCTTTCTGACCGTCGCTTCGTTGGACGTCACCAGTGGGCAGCATGGCTCTTGCCAGCATGGGTGCATGTGCCTTCGCTGTCATGTTGAGCCAGGTGAGGTGCAAGGCGAATGGCAGCTAATGAGAGCCGTCTCTCTGCCTGTGTCCACTGCTTGGCTATTGCCAATGTCCCGTTGCTTCTCTGCCGCCTCCTGTGATCATGTCGTGTTGCTTACTGCTCTACTGCTTTCGCTTGCTCTGCAGCCCTTGGTCTGTAAAGAACATGATGATGTGGCTTGAGCTACCCTTTTCCTCTGACTCGTTCCGTGAGGCTTTCTTCTTGTGTTTCTTGATGGTGCAACTGCAGGCAATCATTGACTCCTCTGCACTCCCTAGTGACATGAGCTCCCCTGTTCGGCCATCAAGCCTGACCCTTGCCACAACTGCTGCCACTGTCCCTGTCTCGTTCTCTGACCTGCCGGAGGCACCTACCTCCCTTCCAGACGCCTCGCTGTCTGCTCCTCCCCTGTCGGACGTCCAACTGATGCCACCCTCCGCTCCGCTCCCTGCGGCTTGACGCCCGCGAATGGTCCGAAGCAAGTGATGACCCAGACACCACTTGTACTCGCAGTGGTTACGGTTGCTCCATTCGGCCATGAAGAGACAGCTGAACCCTTGAGAAGAAAGTCTTCTCAACGGCTCTGTAGGGGATCCAATAGCTGGCGGGTCTGTAGGAGGCCCTACGTAGCAACCTGTAAATATCTGTACATAGTGTTGAGATAGGCAGGAGACCAAATGCATGCTTTACAGTCTTGATGTTAACTTTCTATGCAGACCAATAGACCTTGCCTTCAGAGGTGGTCACCCGAACACAATTTCTCACAGTTATAGTGGGGGCTTACAGCGCCACTGCACCCCAAAGGACAAGATCCATACCAGTGTAGGCACCCACAGATCAGGAAACCATAGGGTTACACGGGACTCCCTCCAGTGTGCAGAGATTCATGCGCTAAATTTCACATGGTCAAGGACTCAACTTGTGCATCTTGAACCAATCTTGGAAGCTGTGTAGTAGGGAGAACAATTCCCATTCCCTTCTGGAACTAACCAAAGGCTAATAGGGGAAAATCGTTTTGTAATGTGTCCAGAGAACAGCGGTTAGTCCTGCCATTGTAGATGGCATGCTATACCTTGCTTAAGTCTGTATTGGCATGCACAAGCTGTCTGACAGTGTTCCACTACTCCATGGGTGCTTGTGACTGGACAAATCTTCCTTAGCATGATAATGAGAAACTAATGATGTTAAATCGGGATCGAGACTGGTCTCGATCTCGAATGTCTCGAAAATGTCTCGTCTCGGGGTCTCGTATCGCACAGAATCGAGATAATCTCGCCAGTCTCGCTCGAGACGAGACGAGACCGAGACAGCCTGGATGACACCTCGAGACGGTACGAAATTCTCGTACCGTACCGCATATGATGTGCGTCGCCACTAACTTCGCGGTGCGCCCAATAACGTCACGTCGCTCCCCCGACGATTGCGCTGAATTTCTGCTGGTACTGGGCAGATACTGGCCGCCGGCCCTGCGCGTGCGGCCCGGGCCGCACGCGCAGGACCTGCACGTTCTGCTTTACTGACGAACAGAGTGTCTGCATTGTCTGGTTTGCAAGAGAAAACACTTTGTGGGGCACATTAATTGAGATTTGTAATATCACACAAATGCTATTACCAACACTGATTTTGCAGCCAATGAATGTGCGCCGTATGGCAGTGTCCACTTTGTGGGGCACATTAATTGAGATCAAGAACCTTCCGATTATTAGTCCGACACATGCTTACCTGTATTGCAGGAATTTTATGTATTTGTCTCTATGGGTTGGGTCACAAAGAAACTGAGCAGTGGAGATGAGTTGCAACAGGTGTGGAGAAACATTCGCACATGAAACCAAACAAAAGAAAAGCTGCACTTTTTCCGCCAAAAAGGCCGACATCATGCAATCGGCAGCAGCGTAGTACGAACTGTATTAGTTTAACGTAAAAGCACTTTCGAACCAGCTACGTCATGCAATTCTGCTGTCATTTGACACGTAGCAGGCAGAAACGACCTAGAAATGGCGGTACCTTCGCTGGCGCCTCTAACGTTGCAACCTCGTGCCGCCGCCGCGCGCCTCGGTCGCGCGGCGCGGCACGAAGCCGAAATGACCGTTTGCGGGGTCGGGTCACTGCTTCACGCGACCCCTTGGCAAACAGGACGGATCCTCAAACACAGGTACAGCTACAACAAGCTGTAACGTGTGACCACCGGTGCAATCTCCATCTCATCACGTTTTCAAGGGCAACAATGGCCGATGGCTCCTCGACAGCGCCTCACAGCCTCAGTGGACTGGCCCTCCTTAACGTGGGTGCTGCCGCACGTCCTCAGCAATGTGTAGAAGCGCCACCTTTGACCCGTCATCATGTGCCAGCAGCTGCAGCTACAAGTTCTGCGGCTCCAAACGGTGCCGCTCCAAGTGCTGCGGCTCCAAGTGGTGCCATTCCAAGCACTGTGGCTCCAAGCGGTGCCGCTCCAAGCGTTGTGGCTCCAAGTGCCGCGGCTCGAAGCGCAAGAGAAACTTTGGCCATGCGGAAAGCACGGATAGTGGCTGCTAAGCAAACCGCGCTCCCATTCACCTCTACCAATGCCAATGGTACCTCGCCCAGGACCTCCGATGGTGATGAAGCGAGCAGCGCGAAGAAATCTAACGCTGTCCCTGAGGCCGAGGCGCTTTCAAGTGCAGGTCCTACTGACGTGGAGGCCGTCAACGTTGAAGAGTCGGGTCCCCTTGCTGCTGGTGCTCTTGGCTTCAAAGAACGTAAGTTTCTTCCTTGCATGAGCAGTGATTGAGTCCAACGAAATTGACATGAAGAC
>SZWC01007032.1:63008-76887 GCA_023375785.1 Penium margaritaceum
GACACTCCCTTCACATTAGGAAAAGTGAGCTGTTCATACAAACATGTCATAAAATACCAACCCATCCCAGAAACCTAAGTTGTGTTGCCTTTGTTTTTGCTTGGCCAACATCAAGTACTTCGCCATCATGTGAATACAAAGCCGTCATAAGATACCAACCTCTTGTGAGTTGAAGACCCATATGGAAAAGTGATGCCATCATGCATATTCTTGTACAATGAATTCAATCACTAATATCACGTGAACTTCTCTGTGAAGATTAATGTTGCATGAAGTTTCACTTGTTAAGACTCTAACTATTTGACCATGCATCATAAACCACGGGGAGAAGAATGAAAAGTGAACAAGAATGAAGTAGACATCCCCATTCTATGCATTGAAACACAATGTGAACATTAAACATGGCCATCCTCTCTTTTTTCCCGCTGATGTGACCATGGGAGGAGGAATTCACACAAACTCAGTTACATTTATACCGGTCTGGTAAGTAAAATGTGTCAGAACCCTAGAAAAACCAGAAACAAGGTCTAGATTTGTCCATGTGAAATCGAGATCGAGACGAGATCGAGACTCCTTAAGTGCAAGTCGATACGAGATCGAGACAGTCTCGTTTGTAAAGTACGGTATGAGACATCTCCTCTCGAAAGGTGCGAGACATAAGTTCGATATTGAGAATCTCGATCTCGATCTCGATTTAACAGCACTATGAGAAACTGTGCGATGTGAACCAGGGCACTTTTCAAAATGATGTAGACTTGGGTTGCTTCATTGTTTGTCAGTGGTGAAGATTGTGCGCACACCTTCGTGAAACGCAGAAAAATTCTGGTGTATGGGCTGTGGGCTGTCTGATTGTCATGAATTCTTGTGTAGTTAGAGCTCCCTACTTTGTGTAGATGGATCTAGAGCAGCTTCGTCACTCCTGTGACATGTATGGTGCATACCAACCACCGAGTTCACCCATGCATGGCTGATAGAGTTTTCTTGGTTGTCGAGACCCGGGCATTGGTGGTTTGTGCTAAAGTTAGTGATGAGCGGGAAGTCATTTTCACGTCAACCGTAACTACATTGCCAGTTGACGAAAATGGACCAGAAAAGTTTGAATCTCTCACTGCATTGACCGCAACTATGTGGATAGTTGACAATGCTGAAACAGAATAGCGTAAAGCTCTTCCTACATCAACTACAACATTTCCTTCTACAGGGTCATCGAACAAAATCGGAACGGGCGTAGACTCGTCAATGGATGCAACGGAAATCACTACGACCCATTCTTCAAGACGAGCTCACAAAGCTAGTCTCGAAGATTTTCCATTGGCATGGCGAGCAAAACCATTGAGGACGGCTCCCTATCACCGACAGCGGCTCCTGCACTGTCATGGACAACAATTTTGAATCAACAAGAGCAGGAGAAGATATCGCCATCATCCTCTACAACGTTTTTCCAGTGGAACGCTATCAACGAAAGGCCAAACGTGTCACGAAGTCCGCTTGCCCTTTTTACGTCCAAGAATCCAAGCCGTCAAAAATTCTTTGGTGGCATTCCGAAGTCGTTTGGGTCCTTCGATGATGCTTCACTATCGTCAGTGGAGGCCGGAGACATCTCTCACCACCTTGTTGAGAAGATGCGTGGAAGCTTCTTAGCAACACAGCCGCTAACTAGGCATCAATGCCTGAGTTGTAAACAGTACTACAGCGCAGGTTGAGGCAGTTGCGTTGTTGATGCATCGTACGGGCTTCCACGCTCGTTGCTTAGTCTGCTGCCCCATCAGTTTGCTACTCTAGAGTCTAAGTCTGAGTGCTCTGGGTTTATTACTAAGATATGTGCGCGACAGTGTTAGCGACAGAAAACAATTGAAAATTGGAACTGACTGATTATGAAACAAGAATGAGCAACAGTGGGAGACCCCTCCGAATTCTAGCTCCCCCCCAGCTCCGTAGAGCTTGTTACTCAGTTTTTAAGCCAATCAGAAAATATACCTATTTTCTAGCAAGCAGGGTTTTCTCGTTGAGCCCTGCTATACGGCCGACAGCCCAAACCCAGGCCTGATCCGTTTTTCTTGAAAACTGGACCATACCATAATATCAATGCTGCAAACAAAGTCGTGCAGTCAGAAACAGCTAGAAGAATAACACCAAAGAGTTATGGCTGCCCGAACCCAGGAAGTGCCTACGATGGTCTGTGATGCCAAACACTGCCATGCAACATCAGACATGGACCCTAGGCGGAGCATGACACTGCAGACGCAATGATACAGTCTGATCGAGTGCCTGACGCATGCGGACAACATTTGCGGTGGCAGTAACCGCCGACGGCCCGACCGCCGAGGAGGCCTGCCGATGGAGTTGAGCACGTTGCCGCATGGAGGAGGCTCAAGCAAACTGCATCTATGCCTTAGCGTGCATGTGCTCCACCGGACGACACTCCAGCACCGTCGAGTCTCACCGTCAGTCATCTGCATGCTGATGTACACAAGCCGGGAGGACACAAGAGAGCACAATGAGAGATGCGAAAAAACCAAAACTCCCCCATGACTCAATGGCACAGTGCACTTGGGCTGGGAGCACCATACTGAACAAACAGACTCCCACAGGGCACATAGAGATGCAGACCTAAACAAAGTGCAACTCATGAACACATGCCGACTGAACTCACAGCTTTCTTGAATGAGTCGCGCTTCAACGCCTTGGTCAAGAAGTCAGCTAGCTGCCATGCTGTCTCAATCCACACAATGCTGACGGTGCCTTCATGCAACAAAGAACGTACAAAATGATACTCAACATTGATGTGCTTTGTGCATGTGTGATGCACGCCGTCATTGTCGACGATGGCCATGGCTCTCTCATTGTCACAATGCAACGTGATGGATGCGACAGACTCACGTAACTTGGACAACAGACGACGCAGCCACATGCTCTCACAAGCAACTGAACCAAGGGCCACGTACTCGGCCTCAGATGTGCTGCGTGCAATGCACCCCTGCTTGCCACTACCCCAGGACACCGCCGTGCCGCCAATCAGGAAGATCCAGCCTGTGTGACTCTTACCGTCCGGACTGCCGGCCTAGTCACTATTGGTGTAACCCACCGCGACAAAAAACGGTTGGCGGCGGAACATGAGACCTTGCCGAGGAGTCGAGACGACATAGCGGAGTACTCGGATCGCGGCCTCGAAGTGTAGGTGACGCGACTCCTTGGAGAATTCACCATCAACCTCCTGCCATCAAGGCAAGAGGTTGATGGTGAACGCAATTTCTGGACGCGTCGTCAGAAACATCAGTGACCTGATGACTCGCACATACCTGGTCACGTCAACTGGCTTCCCCACAATGGCTGGGTCAGGACTCTTCAGCTTCAATTGGCCATCAGGTGACATGGGTGAAGACGCGTTCGGCACGAGGGGCAGGTCCTCTGCGAAAGGAGTGGACATAGTCTGTACATAGGCGGCCTGATGGACGTGTAGGATGTCCTGGGAGCGATCATGCTTGAGCTCTACGCCCAGGAAGACTCAGGTAGACCCGCGATCGTTCATCCGGTAGGCGGTGTGCAGCTGGACCTTGACACGCTGGATGGCACCCTTGTCTGGCGACGCGATGAGGAGGTCGTCGACGTAGACCAGTACAGCACCAAAGGTCTGGCCTCGCGGGCTGACGAATAGTGGGGGGTCAGCGGTGCTGCGCAAGAGGCTGCCGCAGAGGAGCGTGCTGCTGATCTCCTAGCTCAACACCGAGGTGAGTGCTTCAGACCATAGAGGGCCTTCCGCAGTCACCAGACTCTCCTAGTGCCGTCGTCGAAGCCTGGGGGATGCACCATGTAGAGCTCCTCGCCCTCCAACAAGCCATGGAGGAAAGCATTACTCACGTCCATCTAGTGTAGCTCTCACCCTTCCTGGGCAACCAGGCTCAAGAGCGCCCGGCTGGTGGAGAAACGAACAACTAGGGTAAATATTTTGTCGTAATCATTCCCAAGGACCTCAGCAAACCCCTTGGCTATGAGGCGGGCCTTGTACTTTTCCAAGGACCCGTCCGACTTCCATTTGTGCCGGAAGACCCACTTGGTACCAATGGCCTTCCGACTTGGAGGGAGATCGACGAGGTCATACACGTGGTGCTGCCGGATAGCAGCGAGCTCGTCGTCGTAGGCAGCATCCCAGTGTGCGGCCTGAGGAGAGGCTCAAGCCTCGCGCAGGGTGGCTGGGTCTTCTGGGTGTGCTTTGGAGTGGACTGCTAGAGCGTGTGCATCTCAAGCTCTCGGTGGGATGCGCGTGAGTGCAGCCACAACAGCAAGCCGATACTCGTGATGGAGCATGACATAGCCCAGTGTGGAGCCTGGGTGGAGGTCTGGAATAATGGCTGACGTGGTCAAGCCGAGAGCCTTGGTGCCGAGGTCCCCACTCATGATCGTGGGAGTGGAAGAGACACGTGGAGTGACAGGGGGTTAATGCGCCACAGCGCGCGGCATGGCGGTATGGCCACTCACTGACGGCCTGGGTCGGAGGCTACCGCCTCGACCACGCGTGTAGTGCGGTGGATCAGGAGATGGCAATGAGTTTGATGAGGCTACTGGCACTGAGGGACAAGTGGAAGTGACTGGGATTGTCGACCCGAAGGGGCCAGCGGGTGCGCGTGGGGCTGTCGGCCCGGAGGAACCAGCGGACGAGACTGGGGCTGCCGGCTTAGAGGGGTCAGCGGACACGGCTGGGGCTGCCGGCCCGGGGGGACCAAGTGATGTGCCTCCCGGAGCCGGTAGTATGGAGGATGGACTCATCACTCCCCCATGCGAGAGCAAGGACAGAGATGAGTCGGAGCGGAATAGATCGCGGGGAAACAACTCCTCAAAGAAGAGGACATCGCATGACTCCACGATGTAGTGGCGAGAGGGATCCCAGAAGCGCTAGGCCTTGGACTGATGAGAGACGCCGAGAAATGTGCAAGGACGCCCGCGAGGGGCGAGCTTGCCGCCGTGCTACGGGGTGGGCAGCCACACAATGGCCACACAGCCCCAGACGCAAGCGGGGCGGAGGTCAGCTCGCGGACCGCACCAGTGCTGGTACGGCGTCGACTGGCGGGAACGGGGTCCGTGGGGAGTCCGGTTCCGAACCCACATCATGTAGACCATGGCTTCAAAATAGAAGCCATCGGAGAGGCCAGACTCAACCCGCATGCTACGAACTACATCGGCCATAGTGCGGTTCCAACGCTCGGAGATGCCATTCTGGGCAGGCGTGTAAGGCCCAGACGTCTCATGGTGGATACCGCGAGAGGCGAGAAAAGTTGTGGTATCGCCCATGTACTCACTACTGCAATCGGAGCAAGATCGACGAAGAGATTGACCACACTCGCGCTCCACAAGGAAAAGCCAGTTCCAAATGGCGGCAACGGCAATTCTCTTGTACCGAAAGCAGAAGACCTAGCGGTAGCGAGAGCAGTTGTTAGGGAGGGTGAGGACATAGCGTCCATGCTCGCTGACGGACTCGGTAAGGAGAGGACTCATGACATCGGAATGGACCAGGTCTACAGGGGCGGATGCATGAGAGAAGGACTGAGGGTATGTGGACCAGTGCATCTTGCCGTGAGCACAATCAATGCACTCTGTGGGGCACGGCAGAGGGAAAGTATCCGGGTCAAGGCCTTTGGCCGGCTGGGTGCGGAGCATGCTATCCACCGCAATAGAGTGAACGTGGCAAAGGCAGAGATGCAAGAGACGTGTATGCTGCAGAGAGCGTGCCGATGACAAACACATGGCCTGTGGCGGCTGACGGAGAGGGGACAGAAGAGAGGAGGACAGACGAGGCACCTGCCACAGGTTGCTACTTGCGGTGGCATGCAGAACGACAATACCAGACAGACGCAATGACACAATGCCAACACCACGCGAGTGCAGAACTTCCATGCTCATGCGGTCAAGGACAGTAATGGACAGAAAGCTGGGCTCAAGACTCGGGATGAAGAGAACATCGGTCACGAAGACATCAACGGTAGGACCACGAAAACAAACAACGCCGACACCGCGGACAGGTAACACCTGTCCGAAGCCCGTCCGGACGCCGGACACATTGCCAACAAGACCAAGCACAGTGAAGGTCTAGCAAGAGGCCGTCATGTGATGCATGGCCCCGGAGTCGATTATCCAGGTCTCGACAGGGTCCTGGACCGGAGTCGCCAGATCGCTAACACTCACGTGGCAGCAAGCAAGAGATGCGGACGCAGTGGAGGGCGGTGCAAACCGAGACTACCAATCACCAAGCCAAGCGACGTTGTCATGGGAGGGGGTATAGGGGAGCATAGGAGACGACGAGGCGGACGAGGAGGTAGGAGACAACCGCAACTCAGTCTCAGTCATGCAGGGGAGAGGAGACAAGCAGGAGATGACGCAACTCGCACTTCCCTTGGGGGGAGGGCGAGGCAGGCCGAGCTGGACCGCGATGACCTGCTCTAACTGAGGCTCACGGGTGGACGGTCTGGGAGTGTAGATGGAGTGCGGAGTGACAGCGCCGGAGCCCGGATAGGGGAAGGAGTGCACTGGTGATGGGAGCGGAGGAGTCGATAACTGTAGATGTTGCTGCTACTAAGCTAGTGTCGGCGGGACCGATGCGACTGTCGAAGTGGAAATGCTAGACAGAATCGAGGCATCAAGGCCAGCAACTACTACAATGGCAAAGGCAAGACGGCACTCACACTAGCGATGCATGGTGGCGATGACGCGCGTTTTGTCCTTTGGTAGCGGGCAAGTGTACCACCTGTGTCCTGGCTTGCCGCAGTTGTGGCAGACCGAGCCAGCAACACTAGACCCAATCCGTTGCTGCTGCTGCTGCTACAGCTGAGGGCCCTTGCCCTTCTTGCCCTTGCGCTTATTCTTCACTGACGCTGACGACGAGGAGGTGGTGGGTGCAGTTATTGCGGGGGAAGCAATGGCCACGGAGGCAAGTGTGGGAGATGCGAGGGCCTCTGTGCGTTAGATGTGAGACTCAGGATGAGCTTCTTCAATCATGAGGAAGAGCTTGTATGCCTAGGGGATGAGGGTGCCCTGGGCCACCATGGTGGAAAGGACGTCCTACGAGTAGTGAACGAAGACGTCCGCGTACACGCCCGTGGCACCACGCATGTTGGTAAGAAGCTCGGCCAGAGGGGGTGGAGAAGAGGTGCCTAGGCGACGTAGGATGTCCTCAGCCCGCTGCTAGTAGGAGGTGACCGTCTTGGTCTCCCCCATGTGTAGGGAGTTGAACTCCCACAATAGGCGGCTAGTCTCAGCTTCGCTGGATAGGTGATGGGGACGACTGAGGATGTGCCATGTGGCCGCAGGGTCTGGTGTCCCGCGTAGGTGAAGTCCCCGAGGTTGGGCTCTACGGCTAGGCGTGAAGCCGAGGGAGCGACTGGAACGAGGGCACGCATGGCTCGACTAGCGTCATATAGCTGGTCGGCCTGGGTGGAGTCGTACGGAAAGGTGAAGTATGTCTACAAGCCCTCACCCTGTGCCCAGATGCGGAAACTGAGTTCCCAGCTCTATAACTGTTCGCCGGCCTGAAGCGGTGGGGGCAGGGTCTCAAAGTCCTTTGGCCTGCGGCCGACACTAGGGTCAAGGAGAGAAATTACTCTCTACCGCTGGCGTTGAGTCTGTTGTTGCGCCAAGTAATGCGTGGCAGCAGACACATCGGGGCTGGCATGCCCAGGTGGAAGAAAAAGGGGTAGGGCACCGGTGTGAGGCTGTGATGCCAATGGCTGCAGTGCTACAAGTTGCTACGTCACTACGGTAAGCTGCTGCTGAATGGTAGCCAGAGGGTCGGAGGCAACGACGACGGAGCCTGTGGACTGCTGCTGCAGCTATTGCTACTGCTGTTGTTGCTACTACTACTGCTGCTGCTACTACTTCTGCTGCTGGTGGTGCTGTTGCTGCTGGTGCTTCTGCTTCTACTATTGCTGTTGCTGCTACTATTGTTATTGCTGCAGTTGTTGCTACTGCTACTACTGCTGCTCCTGCTGCTGTTGCAACTCCTACAACTGCTCTAAGAAAGGAGGGCTAGGGTTCCCCCCAACAGAGGAGGACCCTTTCCCACTCGGGCTGTTAGCCATGGTGGGTTGTGTTGTCCCCATTTTTTTTCTTTTTGTGTTCGATTGGTATTTGCAGTGACATCAGCCTGGAACGGCTGACGTCAGCAGCCGCTACTTTGTTTCTACATAGTTAATGCTATAGAAGTGTTTCCCACCTCTTCTTTTTTTTGTTTTTTGTTGATGACGTCAACAGTGACATCAGCTTAGGGCTGGTGATGTTATTCGTGGCTTTTTGTGAAGCTGCTCCTATAGGAGCTATAAGGCAGCTGCTGTTGTAGTTTTAGTTGTTGCTGCTGCCGTTGCTGCTACTGCCGATGCTGCTACCGCCGCTGCTCCTAACCTGTTGTTCCAGTAGCTGCTACGGCTCCTGCTGCTGCAGTGGTTGTTGGTGTAGCAACGGCTGTTGCAGCTGCTATAGTTGGTGCTTCTATAACAGATACTGGTGTTGTTGTGGCTACTATTGTAGTAGCAGATGCAGCAGCTGCTGCTGCTATTGCTGCCGCTGCTGCTGCTCCTAGGCTACTACATGTTGCTGGCTGTTGTAGCGGGGTAGGGATTTTTTTTCTTGCCTTTTTTCTTTCTTTTTCTTATTCGCTCGCCACAGTGGGCTCCCTTCTCGTTGTGAGCAGCGAGTTACAAGCAGTGAGTTGCGAGCAGCAAGCTTGTTGCTTGTTGCTAGTAGCTCGTTGCTTACTGCGAGCAGTGAACTCACTGCCAGCAGCTCGCTGCTCACCGCAAGCAGTGGGCTGCGGGCAACTACTGTTGCTGCTGGTGGTGGCCGCCGCTGCAACCGCTGCTGCTAGCTGCTGCTAGCCGCTGCCGGTTGCTGCTTACTGCTTCTACTACCGCCGGCTCCTACTACTACTTGCTCCCACTGTTCTAGTTGCGAGCTGCTGCTACTGGCTACTTGCTGCTACGGGCTGCTACTGCTGCTGCGAGCTGCTACTGTTGCCGGCTGTTACTGCTGCTTGCTACTGCAGGCTGCTACTACTGCTGCGAGCTGCTCCTGTTGCCGGCTGCTACTGCTAAGCACAGCTGCTGCTGGCTGCTTCTGCCACTGTTCGTTGCTGTTGCAAGCTACTACTGCTGCTCTAGGCTGCTGCTGTCCATCATTGCACCTAGATGACATCGCCACGTGCGTCGTCGCTAGCAGGCACCTGACACGGCCTACCGCTCACCTCCTCGCGTCACGCCTGGGGGTCAATGCTGTCAAAAAAAATCCGGCAGCATTTCCCCTGGCCCAGTGGCCTTGGGAAAAATTCTGACGCCGCCACCAGGCAGGTCAATGCTGTCGGAAAAATTCTGGCAGCATTTCCCCTGCAGTGGCGCGAATGGGGGCCCGCCCGCGTAGTTAGGCACCTGTACGCCAGTCGTCTACTGCTGTTGCTACGCTTTGTCTCTGATACCAAGAAGGAAAACCTAGGCAGCACGTTGGGGCAGCCGCATAATTGATGCAGCGTGCGGGCTACCATGCTCGTTGCTTAAGTCTGTTGTCCCCTTAGTCTGTCGCTGTAGAGTCTAAGTTTGGATGCTCTCGGTTTGTTACTCAGAAACACGTGTGCGAGTGTTAGCGCCTGAAAGCAGCTGAAACTGAAAGTGGCTGATTAGGAATGAGGAATGAGCAACAATGGGAAACCTCTCCAAGTTCTAGCTCCCCCCCTAGCTCTGTAGAGCTTGTTACTCAACTAACCAGCCAATCAGAAAATAGACATAGACCTATTTTCTTGCATGCAGGGTTTTCTCGGTGAGCCTTGCTAGACGGTCAACGGCCCAAAATCCGGGCGTCGTCCGTTTTGCCTGAAAACTGGACCATACCATAACACCAACGTTGTGAACGTAGTCGTGCGGTCAGAAACAGCTACACAAATAACATCAAAGGGTTATGGTTGCCCGAACCCAGACAGTGCCTACGACGGTCCATGATGCCAAACAGTGCCACGCAACATCAGACATGGACCCTAGGCTGAGCATGACGCTGAAGATGCAATGGTACAGTCACATCCAGCGCCTGACGCATGCAGACAGCATTTGTGTTGGCAGTAACCGCCGGTGGCCCGACCGCCGAGGAGGCCTGCCGATGGTTTGAGCACGTTGCCGCAGGAAGGAGACTCCAGGGAACTACGTGTAGGCCTCAGCATGCGTCGGCTCCACAGGACGACACTCCAGCAGCGTCAAGTCTCACCATCAGTCATCTGTACGCCGATGTGCACAAGTCGGGAGGACACAATAGAGCACAATGGGAGATGCAAGATAACAAAAAAAAAACTGGACATACCATAAGAGAAGAGAAATGAGAAATGCCTATCACAAAAAAGACTCACTTTACTCCAGGAATCTAGACACCACGACACACCAAACTGACCACGACATATCTTGTATGACTAGACGACAAAAGATACCAATGACCATCGATGCTGGAACAATGCAATGTATCTAGAGTGGAATGTTTTGACACCCACTCAAACCACGACAATGTGGTTGGTTCTTCAAAGGGTTCCCTTGTGGAATTGCGGGGTTGCTATGGCCAGTCAGGATTTTCAATGTACCCCAACACCACATGCTAGGGACTTTAAATACGTCAGTGGAACAAGACGATACCTATTGCTATGGATGTCAACCACAATAGTGGTTCACAAATGGGATGCATGTGTGCATGGGAAAATCGCCTGCGATGAGTCTCCAAATGTATCTTGAGTCTTCAGATCTGTAATCATATCATGACAAAAGTAGGTAATCGTATTGGCATTGTCAATAGATGAGCTGATGCTGGTGTGGTATGCAATCATGTGCAAGTGGGAGTGAATGATTAATACCTATCACAAAATAGAATCACTCTACTCCACAAATCTAGACACCACGACACACCAAACTGACCGCGACCTACCCTGCATGCCTAGACGGTGAAAGAAGTCAATGGCCATCAATGCTTAAACAATACAATGCATCTAGAGTAGACTGAACCGACACCCACTCAAACCAGATGATGTGGTTGGTTCTTCAAAGGGGTCCATTCTGGAACCGCAGGGTGGCTATGGCCTTTTAGGATTCCCAATGTATCCCAACACCACATGCTAGGAACTTTGTACAAGTCACCAGAACAAGTTGATATCTATTGCTATGGATGTAGAAAACAATTGTGGTTAAAAACTGGGATGCATGTGTGCATGGAATGATTCACCAAAGATATCTTGGGTCTTCAGATGTACAATGGCGCCATGTCAAAGATATGTAGTCATGTTGGCATTGTCAATAGATGAGCTAATGCTGGTGTGGTATGCAATGATGTGCAAGTGGGAGTGAATGAAAAATGCCTATCATAAAATAGAATCAACTTACTCCATGAATCTAGACACCATGACAGACCAAACTGACCACGGCGTATGTTGCATGCCTAGACGACAAAAGACGCTAACGGCCATCGATGCTTGAAGAATGCAATGCATCCATAGTGGACTGAAATGAAACCCACTCAAACCATGATGATGTGGTTGGTAATTCAATGGTGTCCCTTCCGAAACTGCGGGGTGGCTATGGCCAGTCACGATTCTCAATGTACTTCAACACCACATGCCATGTACTTTACACATGTCACTGGAACAAGACGACATCCATAGTTATTGATATCAACAACAAAAGTGGTTCACAAATGGGATGCATGTATGTATGGAATGAGTCACCAAGGATGTTTTGGGTCTTGAGATCTGCAATCGCATCATGTCGAAAGGAGGTAATCATGTATGCATTGTCAATACATGAGCTGGGAATTGCGTGGTATGCAATGATGTGCAATTGGGAGAGAATTATACATTCCTATCACAAAATAGACTCATTTTACTCCACAAATGTAGACAGCACAACACACCTAACTGACCACGACGTACCTTGCATGCCTAGACGACAAACACCAACACTGACTCCAAGACAAACACGACAACAGGACAGACATCAACATCGACTTACACATGAACATGACCAAGATTCTCGACTTCGACATTCACATGAATGTTGAAACTTACGTTGACATTTACACCTAAGTAATTTCACACCTCCGCCTTGACTTCCCTCACCTCTAATTTCTCCTTTACCACCCTCCACCTCCACCTCCACCTTCACCTCTACCTCCACCTCCACCTTCACCTTCACCTCCACCTCCGAAACCACCTCCACCTCCCTCTCCACTATCCTCCACCTCCATCATGCTTACCTCCACCACACCACGTCCAACACCATTCACCTCCATGACAACCTCCACATTCACCTCTACCTCCACTTCCACTTCCACCTCCACTATCCTCCACCTGCACTTGTCACGTACCATGACGTCGTTGAAATCATAACACACATCATCACATCACATCTCATATTTATGCCAACTTCTACGTCCATCATCCTCCCCCTCCAACATCCTTCACCCCCACCACTCTCCACCTTCACCACTCTCCACCTCCATCTCCACCCCACCTCCACCTCCACCTACACATCCACCTCCACCTCCACCTCCACCTCCACCATCACCTCCACTTCCACCTCCGCCTCCACCATCCTCCACCTCCATCACGTTTACCTCCGCCACACTCCACCTCCAATATCATCCACCTCCACCTCTACCTCCATTTCCACCTCCACTATCCTCAACCTCCAATTTTCATGTGCCATGACATCATTTACATCGTAGAACATGTCATCACATCACACTACATATTTATGTCTATGTCTATCAACTTCTACGTCCATCACCCTCCACCTCCAACATCCTTCACCCCCACCACTCTCCACTTTCACCAATCTCGACCTCCATCTCCACCCCCACCTCCACATCCACTTCCACCTCTACTTCCACCTCCACCTTCACCTCCACTTCCTCCACCTTCACCTCCACCAGCCTCCACTTCCACCACCTCCACCTCCACTTGTCATGTACCATAACGTCCTTTACATCACAGCACCTATCATCACATCACATGACATGTGTACGACTCTGTCTACATATGCCTCCTCCACCCTCTACCTCCCCCGCCCTCCACCTCCACCACCCTCTACCTCCACCACCCTCCACCTTTAGCACCCTCCACCTCCACCTCCGACACCACCTCCATCTCTACCTTCACCGCCTTCTACCTCCACTTGTCATGTGCCATGACGTCGTTCATATCACAACACACATCATCACGTCGTATCACATATCCACGTCTACGTCTACGTCTGCCTCCAATACCCTCCACCTCCACCACCCTCCACCTCCAACACCCTCCACCTCCACCACCCTCCATCTTCACCACCCTGCACCTCCATCTCCACCTCCACCTGCACTTCCACCTCCACCTCCACCACCCTCCACATCCACTTGATATGAACAATGACTTCGTACACATCACAACACACAACATCATTTCACATCACATCACGTCTACACGTACATCTACTTCCACTACCCTCCACCTCCAACACTCTCCACCTCCACCACCCTCCACATTCAACACCCTCAACCTCTATCTCCACCACCACATCTACCTCTACCTCCGTCCACCTCCACTTGGTATGTGCCAAGACGTCATTCACAACACAATATACATCGTTGTGTCGCATCACAAATCCATGTCTATGTCTACCTCTTCACCTTCCACCTCCATCACCCTCCATCTCCACCATCCTCCACCTTCACTACCCTCCACCTCCACTTTCCATGCATCATGACACCTTCAACATCACACACACATTATCACATTACATCACATATCCATAAATATGTCTTTTCTACGTCTACATCTGATTCTACACACTGGCATTCCATCACATAGCATGTCACAGATGAGAGAGAGGGAGGGAGGGAGGGG